>VYZT01032592.1:20646-42263 GCA_013400735.1 Pomatostomus ruficeps | reverse complement strand
GACATGAGGGCCCAGCCACAGCGCCAGGCCCGAGCCAGCAAGCGAACGGTGGCTGTGCGCCCGCCCCGCAGGAAGCGAAACCATCCCGAGCCGTGGAGTGAGCAGCTCAGGCCGCCCCGCCACGTGTGCGAGCGCTCCCCGTTGCCCGCACCACCCCTTCGCAGGAGATCACGGAAAATAACAACTGCTTTACAAAGTGACTGGGCAAGATGGAACCAAGGTAAAAGGGTTTATAAACAAAACTCTTATGCACTCATTGTACTACCATTTTCTGGAGTGCTTTCATCCAACTCTAAAGCTTTCTTCTTGGAATCACACTGGGCCTGTTCCCTTTGGCTTTCCAGGAGGAGTTCCCTCTCACCTCCATGGATGTTGGCTGTGTGCCAGCTGCCTGCTTTTTGTGCAGCCCCGGAGCAGAGGATGTCCTGCTCAACGTGTGGCTTCTCCAGCTCCTCTACTGGCCTTTCAGCAGCCACCCTCTGGGGCTGTGTGGGCTGTGGGCAGGAACTGGCCCTGCTCCCCTTGCAGGTACCAGCAACCTTCACCCACTCCTCTGCAGTCAGCCAGATGGACAGCAGACCAACCCAAAGTGCCACCAGAACCCACATGAAGGCGATAATATACACAAAGCACCAGGACTACACATCTACTTTGCACATCTCCCAGCCTCCTGGTCTGATGCCAGCTGAAATCTGAAATTGATTGTACTGCATGTATGGTCATTTAGGATACTGCTTCCAAAATTATTTTTGGCAGAGGGGCGTGGAAGGTGGAGGAGCAGTGTTTGAAAGAAGAAATAATCCTTTCCTTGAAGGGGTTAGTTTTGGCTATGAGGATTTATTACTATAAAGCATACCTCTGTCATACCCTCTCAAAAAACAAACCCATCTCAATTATTCCAGATAATTGTAGGAATAACTAACTAGCTAAATAAATAAATACTCTGTGAACAGAAAGCTTGGTTGTGTTTTCACTTTTGCTCTGCACTTCCAGGATCTTGGCAGCTGGGTGTGAAATCCAGTTTGCCTGAGAGCACAGAGCTGCCCTGTGAGACCCCAGCGAGACCCTGTGGGAAGCAGGAGCTCCTGCCCATCTGCAGGGGGAACACAGGCACTGCTGGTGGGTCTCTAACAAATCAGCTGAGCAAAATTGAATATAAAGTTCAGGTTAGGAGTATTCTCCAACATAACCCGTTCCACATACACCCAGCAGCTACGTACATCACTTGGTAGAGTCCAGAGACTGAGCGTCCTGTCAGGGCAAAGCGTGTGGATTTGTTTGCTCTTGGGTTGCTAGGAGATCTACTATTTCCCAACTATACCCTCTCAGATAAAAGGAGATTACTACTTCCACATTTCAAAAATAAAATAATATTTTTTTGTCTTTTTTTCCAGGGGTGGTGAGCATTCCTACAGCACCAGACCCTCTGGGAGACAAAGTTACAGGCTACCACTAGCGTGGTTTTGCACTTGGCTAGTGTTTGGGTGTGACCTGCCCACACAGGCATCACCTGAGCTGGACACACCTACACCTGAAAATCTCAGGATGGGCCGGAATGGAAAAAATCATGGAGCTTAGCTACTCCCCAGAAGGAACTGCTGTTGCACTTGCATTTCTTACACTACAAGTTTGAATCTGTGGGCCAAAAGGCTACTTAAATCTTGTTTCAAGTTCTAGGATTAAAAAAAAAGGAAAATACATGGGTTTAGATTACCGGTGATTCGAATGGGCATGGCAGCAAGCCCAAAAGAACCAGATCAGTAAGAAACCTAGTTTCTGCTTAACCGTCTTGGGAGAATAGTCCCTCTGAAACAGAAACTACTCAAGTGTTCGAAAAAGGGCATGTGCTTATTTTACTCAACAAACCAATGAGATTAGAGCCATAAATTAGCTGGAAGGGAAGGCAGAGATTCTTTACACCATAACTTGTTATTTCAGAATGAAAGAAAACATTTTCTGCATACCAAATTTGATCTGGACATTTCATTTAGTATTTATCTTGAGGATACATTTATATTAATCTGGTCACATAAATCCTTTTGCCCTGGATCTTTCAAATATTGTCACATTTGGGATTATATTTTGTTGCTGCTTATTTAATAACCAGTACTTTATAAAATTCTGCTGATCTTCTGACCTAGGTTGTTTAGTAGATGGTACACAGTAACCTGGCACATTGCTAAATAAAATTCTTATTCTGAATGCCTAATACTGATCAAGTATCTTTTCCCTTAGAAATACAGATGTTACAGAACAGACATATTCTGATTTAATTGTAGACATTAGTTAGAAAACAAGCTAAATTGCAATTTTAAGCAGGAGTAAGTCAAATTTTTTTTCTCTGTTAATTAGAAATAAGATACTTGTCTTTCAAGAAAGGGCTATAATATTCATTAAGTTGTTTTGGAGCCGCAGAACTTTCTAAGTCATCATTTTAAAAATAAAGTGTTTTCCATTCCCACTGGCAAAACTACCTGAAAATGAACTATAAATATCTTGTTTGGATTAATATTTTTTTGAGATCCTAAATCTGACTTCCAAGCTTTGTCATTTGTAAATATTTTGATATCTGCTTTACTGTAATTTGTATTCAATACTTCAAAAGAGATTTTTGCAATAGTGATCCACTTTAGCTCTGCAAGTTCACACCTTCAAAAAAGGACAGTTAGTGTGAGCTGGGTAGCTGTTTTCCTTTCTCTTCATTACTTGTCTTTTTCTTTTCCTCCTACATTCAGTAATGGAGAACTGGCTTCTGTACCTTTCTTTTATGACTAAAGGACAGGTTTCTCTCCTTGGGACTACATGGCATGGCTTTGTTCTGTTTGCTATTTCATGCCAACTTCAACAATGCGTATTGTTAACTGGGCATTTCGAAGAGTCACTCCAAGAAAAACAGACTGGTATTTGAGTAATATCAGTGAAAGTCATAATAAAAAAATAAAAAAAAATAAAGTTGAGCTCTTTAACTTGTGATTAGGTACCAGAATACTAGTTTTGGTGTGATTTTCAAAGGGCTGAGATATCCTTATTGAAAAAGGTTTGCTTAATACTTTTGAGAGACAAAGGGACAGAGCAGCTCACACTGCTGATTACACTATTATCTTGCATGTCATTATATCTATTTTACTGTCATTTTCTTGCATATCTATATTGCAGAAAAAAACTAATAACTGCTATTAAGGAAATTAGTTCCTCAAAACAAACTGAAAGATATGGAAAATCTGAACTTCAATCATTTCAGTTTACTCATGCTAAAGCCTGAAAGAAAAAGCCTCCACATATTAACATTATGATTAGAAAACGCATCAGATGAAGCTGACTTAGTTAACCTTCTTCTTGGCGATTAAACTGTACCATATTTAAAATCTTTCAGTGTTAATGGTCTGAAACATAAGGTCATAAAGGGCTGTGGAGAAAGGGAAAGAGGAGTATAATGTTTCTGTTGTATTTATTCTTGAAAAAATTTGTTCTCTCTGTCTACTTTGCTGATGTGTAGCGAAAACCTGAAAGAGAAGCATGTAACCAAAAATATCTTACTATCTTACTGATCTGGGCTGACTGTAGCAGCAAGCTTTCTATCACTAAACTTTGGAAGAAGAGGTTTAGGCCATTGCTCTGGCAGTGGGCAAACCTTCAAAACTGTTTTGGTGCTGTCAGTACCAATATACTTGATAGAGCTCTCATTCGCTTGCTTTTTCTCCTCATAGAATGAGTTAGTTTGAGAACTGTAAACATGTTTCATTGCCTTTGTCACAGACAGACACACATGGGAAATGTACACTTCAAACTCCCCCAAACAAACATACCCATGTTCTTTACCAGCTTGCTTTGTTATAAGCATATCATCAGTTGAAAAGTCAAAGACTTTAGCAGTAAACTAACATAACACCTTTCAATCAGAATGGTTATATAAGCCTGAGATCCAAGTGTGAACAGCCTCATCCTCTTCTTCAAGGCAGCTTTTCAAGAACAAACAGAATTTGGATTATATAGAAACCTTTTTGGCACCACTGGGGTTTTTTTCAGATATTAAAGGTTTGTTAGAATGCATTCTTTCCATCCCTATGTGATCGTGTGTATATTGGTCAATATTTTTAAATACAGAGTCCTTGAGCTAAACACTTTTGTATATCTAGAAGTACTAAATACATGCTCTGACTTTGAGATGTGCTCAGCAACCAAATTCACAGATCCCATAAAATTGCAGTTTCATTTTTATCATAAGTAACCAAATACCAGAAAATAGCTGTAAGAGAGCAGTATTCAGTACAGGCATATTTTCTTTTGTAATCTCCAACTTGGCAGTAAATGGTTACTTTGTGTGTCATTACTGTTAAACAGTTCTTCCAGACCTTACTGTATTAAAAGGGGTAAGATAAATTTTGTTGAACAGAGCTGTATCAAATTAACCAACAAAAGAACCTTTATTTTAAATACTTGGCAAAACAAGCAAACAAAAAAGCAATCCATCTAATTTGGTTTTTCTAACTCTCTCACTGTATCTTAGCTCAACATCTGTGCTTTCAGTCATGAGCTCCTAAGAGCACAGACCTCTAGCAAGCACTGCAGTGAATGATAAAAATCAGACAAATCTAAGCCAGCTGAACCTATGCAAAAGGTTCCTATTATTGAAAAAAAGTGTTGATCTCTTTACTTAATCCTCCAAAAGCAATCTCTTTGGAAGTTCCAACTGTTTTTTGTAGCCATTAAATATACAAAATTAACATTTCTCACCCCCGTCCCCCCACCACACTTATACACCAAATAATAAGTAGAAGTTTAGAAGCTGACTCAGTTTTGGTTTCTCTGTAGAACCCTATTGCACTCCTTGTCTCTGTCCTTTGTTCCAGTTCCATTCCCTTTTACCTCCAGTTTCCCCCACATATGATACCTTCTTATATTTTTTCTCATATTCCCTAGAATATTATCTGTTTTCTTTGCAAGTCACATAATTTCTAAAGGGGCAAGGGGCAGGATGAAGAGGACTGGCTTGAAAGTACACGCTTTGACTGCCAGCCAGGAGGACAAAGGCAGAGGGTAAGTGTTGAGTACTCAGCAGCCTGACCTTAAATAGGACAACAATGGGGATCATTCTTCACTATCCACTGGTCAGGTTTCTATAAAAACTGTAGGAGTTTAATGTCTTCTGGACATGTAGTTTTCTGTAACAGTTTACAGGAGAGTGAATTAAGCAGGTCATCTCTAATCCTCTGGCATAAATGTCTCCTCACTGTGGGGTGCAGTTCACTGTGTTATTGGAGAGAAAACACCTTTCTGTCCCTCCTGAGGTTTATTATTGTGTTCCATTCTTTGCTTCTCTACTTTGCTGTCCTGCTCTGTACTCTTCTCTGCTGTGCTCTCAAGCAGTGATGGAATTGTTTATTGAGTTCACTTTGTGGGTTAACTCATAAATACTGCCTCTCTTTTTTTCTTTCCCTATGCCATGAGAGAAAATGTGGTTTAAAGCCAAAGGAGTATAAACCACACATATTTAAAAATAGTGAACTAATTGGATGAGGGGCAGGGGGAGAAAAGTGAGTGTGGAGATAGGAACCTAGCACCTGAAGTAGTTTACGGTAGATTTCAGTCCCAATACTTGAGAAGGCCTTTAAAGTGTCTCATAACTGATGAAGATAAGACAAATGACACCGTAGAAAATGATCATCTGGCATTTCAAACTCATTCCTGTGCATGTATCTCTGTGTAAGTCAAAGATACTACTCATAGGCATGAGTTTGCTAGCATACAGGGTGTTAGAAGGACCAAAAGCATTATTATGGAGAATTAATGCCCAGTTGAGTAGAAATCTATTGTAATCCAGATCCTAGGAAGAATCTAAAATATTCAGTTTTCATTTCCCCACTAAGACTTTGTCAACTGCAACACCTTAGTCTTTTAAGATAAAGAGTTCTTAAACTGACATCTTTAAAGGATGTTATAAAGATGTGCAGGACTGCTCATAAAAGAACATTTATGCCTGCACAGAGATGAAGGTATTTTTGGAGGACATTTAAAACATAACAAAGCAGGAAACAGATGAAACAAGAATGGGAGATGTTCTAATTAAGCCTAAACTAAGAGACATCTGCATATTCCATTGTTTGCTCATCTTTAAGTGTTAGAGGTGAAAAAAAATCTCATTAGACTTCACAGGCCTGGAGAGCATGGTGCTGACTCTAGTTTCAGTAAACCTATCCATCTTCCCCAGTGTTGTTTTGGGGCTAGTAATTTCCAACTATTTTAATTAGTCCTTATTAGCTTTGCTTTTGTTTAGTTTGGGGGGATTTTCTTAAGTTGTATAGAAAAGTTTTAAACACCCATTTTTTTTTTTTTAATCAAAGCAGCAGGTTTCCTCTAGAGACCAATAGCCAACATTTCAGCAGAACGGAACAGATGAGTTTCTGAGGAGGCAAAGGGGCAGCGCTGCAGGCTCTGCCAGGCCTGGGGCAGCACAGCCTGCAGCCCAGGGGCAGGTGGAAACCATGGCTTTATGCTGCAGTCAGGTGCACTTGTAGACAAGGGCAGTGGAGGTGGCCCCACGTCGCCGTGTCCTCACCCAGCACAGGGGGCATGTAGCACCGCGGGCCGGACATCCCTGCTCCAGGGGCTCCTCAAGAAAGGCCCCTCGGGGACAGGGCACCGGATGCCGAGTCCCCGACCGGTAAGCAGCTGCACACGAGTGCTAGGCACAGCCACCTCACACAGCTCAGGCATACCTCTGCCCCTTCCAGGTGTTAGGAGCTGCACAAGTAAGGACACTAGAAATTAGCTTACCTGAGGTGAGGGGCTCCATGTTGCCATAGTGACCAGAGACTTCTGCAGGCATTCTCCATTGCCTCTGCTGGCCCTCAGCCTCCAGCAGTGGCCATAACAGTCTCCTCACTCAGCATCTACACTTTTATGGAAATTCATCACAGATGCTGCAAAAATGTAAACCAACAGCACTCCCACCACTCGTGCCACCATCCGGAGAGCACAGGGTGACACAATGTCCTGCCAAAACAAGGATGGTGGTGAGATCTAACTGCTACAACACAGGATAAAAGCTCACCACCCTGAGCAGGAGACAGCAAGTGCCACAGCTCTTACTGAAAAAAAATAATACAGTGAGGAGATGGGACTGTGATTAATGGGATAACATTCAGACACCTCTAAAGCTGGATTTTGGGACCTGCTGTTGTGACTGAAGCAATGCATGGTCTCTGCATCAAAGCTCTGGATGAGGGAAGCAAAGAGGAGTTGTGCTTCTCCCAAATGCCCCATTCCTTGTGTGCCCTCAGGCATATGCAGACAGTTCAGATGTACAATGGCAGGACGCAAGCAACAACCTCTGTGATAAGTTCAGAAAAGGGCAGCCAAACAGATCAGCTCATACAGTGACCCCATTTATCCTACCATCAGCACTGATATCTCAGGAACTCTGTTATTTTAGGTAGCACCATAATATTAATACAAATATGGCCAACAACAATCTTTGATATGGAGCATATTTTACATATATGTATAGTTTACTTCCGTGCTTCTTTCTAAACAACCCGTCTATTAAAATGAACAAACCAGCGCTTCAAGAAAATGCTCACATTCATCTCAAGTATCCTTCCCATATGCATGATATGTTGTCCATCTGTTGTCTAAGTGGCATGGGTGTGGTATATTTTGTAGCCAGTGCTTAGCAATATAAATGAGGACATAAGCTAACTACTACGACATTTAGTTAGTAAAATATTTGCCTTATTTTGGCCTGAAAAGACAAAGATCCAAAGCCACAAGACACATCACAGAATCAGGGAATCACAGAATGAACTAGATTGGAAAAGACCTTTGAGACCATCAAGTCCAACCTATGACCTAACACCTCCTCAGGCCTGCAGGGACCAGTTCCTTTCTTGACATGGGAGCCCTGCACAGCCCACAGGGATGTGGCTATCCCCTCAGATCTGGCAAGCTGGGACAGTGATCTGCAGATGCTGGAATGATGCTTCTGGAAGTAGGACTACCACATCAGTTTTTAAACTTAGGAAGAAAATTATTTTCTGCATCTCTTCTCTCCTTTTCACAGCTGTCTCAATCTCTCACTTCTGGTCATTACCACGCCTTCCCTCTACATTTCCACATTTCCCTCTACAATTATGGATTTCCATCCCTTTGACATGAACCCATACTTCATATTAATTTCCTATTAATTTCATATCCAACATTGTTTGCTTCTTTGCCCTGGGGTATTTGCCTTATTCTTGCGCTGACCTTCTTCTCATACGCATCCAATCATTCATTTATGTGCAATTAAATTATTGGATCATCTCCTGGCCACTAACACAAATTTTTTACATTATCAGACAGGAACTACTGTGCTGTCTTCCACATTGGTCTCTTTTCCCCAGGCTCAGGAAATGTTCTCCAAATTCCCAAAATGCCTACAAAAATTTGATAATGGCTAGCTTCCTAATGCTGCTAACTATATCTACCTGTGTTGCACATGCATTTCTCCTTCATCTCTCTGCTTTATGCCTGAGCTGCATTTTTTGAGGGATAGGCAGTCCTTTTGGTTTTGTGTTTGAACACTATCTGTCATGATTAGGTCCTGATAATGATACCCTGAGAGCACCACAAAAAACCTGTAAATTAAATTTCTGTTAAAATTAAGACCATGAAATGTTAGCAGGGATTGAAACCTGATATTTAATTTTTAATACATCTCTTGGGACATTCTTTTTTATACAGTGTGTAGAAGAGAGCAAGTGTAGTAATAGCTGCTACCCAGGACTATTGGTACTTCACAGAAACAGAGCAGCTGAGATTGGTCAGGAGCTCTTTGGAATGTCTAGTCTACTCACTATGGTCAGAGCAGGGTCAGCTACAGCTGGTTGCTCAGGGCCTTGTCCAGTCAGGTTTTGAATTATTTCCAAGGATGAAGACTTTACAACTTCCCTGGGCAATCTGCTCCAGTGTTCAGTCACCCTCACCATAAGAACAGTTCCCATATTAATTATCATAGAGATCTAGGCAAAGGTACCTCTCAGCTCCTGAACCCAGTTGCAATTTTAGCTCATAACCAGTTCCACTGTGGGAGATTTCTCCCACTTTCTCCGGAGAGGGTGAAAATTAAAACCTTTTAATGCTACTCAACTGGTCCAGTTCAACTTCTGCAACAGTCCCATAAGTGCATCAATTTCCCCCTTGTAAGCTCCAACAGCACTAGTGATGTGTGTGAGTGATTTGCTGCTTATGGAGAACCTGAAACAGAGCATTACCACAGAGGACAAAGCAGGGCATTGCTGATGTCAGACACCTGAGGTTCCAGCAAAAGAATCAAGACATTCACAATCCAAGTAAGAAAATCTCTTCACAAAAGAGCTGGACAGTAATGCAAGCTTTCTTGGATATTCAGGAGAGCTGATTTTCTTTAAACTGTTTGGTGATATTTGCCCTCATTGAGCAGTAGATTTCTTTGACAAATATAACAAAACATTTTTCAAAATTTTTGTATTAAAAAAATCTTTTATCAGGAAAAGAAAAAAAGAAATAGAGATCTTTTATCTCCTTGACACTTACCTGCATAGAAACATTCCCTAGCTAAAATATTTTTATGTTTGAGGTTTTTCATTTAGGCAATGACTAATTATGGAATATTTTGTCCCAACAGGCAAGGACTTCTAAACTTTGGTTTTGTCTGAAAATTTTTTCATTGTGTGTTAAGTTGTAGTTTTAAATTCCAGAAGTCCAAACAGCATAAGACACAGCCTAGAGCAGGAACTTCTCTGTTTAAAAATCACTTCTAAAATGCTGATCTTAAATTGTTATTGTTTTCAATATTTAGCATTTCTACCCTGGTATTGTCAATGTATAAAATTAGATTTTAATGAGATACATTTGACACTACCTAACTGAACACCGCTAATGGCAAATTTTAAAGACAAATGGTGATAGTTCTCAAATAGAGTTTTAGTCTTCCCTTTTGAAAAAAGAAAAAAAGAAAGAAAATATATTGATTATACAGTCATTATCTTCTTGTTTTCTGTTCCTATTGGGATTTCATATTGAATAGAAGCCAAGCATTATGAATTGTGCTAGCCAGTGTCAGTGTGATCATTTCACTCAAGCACAGATACTTTCGTCTCATAGAAAAAAATACAATGAAATGAAGCATGTAAACTTCTGTAGTAGATGAGCTCTCTGTAGATATACTCTTCTGGTTCAGTTCACTCAGTGGAGTGTTTATGTGATAAAAGAGAAGTTTCTTGCTAGTCTGGGCAATCATGTTAAGTTGTTTTCCTGAGATCTCTGAAGTTTCATAAATGAAATGGATTGTGGATTTTCAGTTCTAAATCATGTTTATCAGTTGTAGGCTTGCGCCTTCGTCACTAACTACTTTGCTGACTCATTGGCTGACTCATTCAATGAGTTTTGTGCTGTTCAATATTAATTTAGCTAAGGGAGAAGCATGCCATCAAGCATTTGCCATCTTAACACACATTCTCTCTCTTAACTTTGACTTGCAGTTAAATGTCAAAAACCAGAATTGGACCAGAACAGAGAAATCCAGGATTTGCTGCCCTGTAAACTTTGATCCTGTCAAGGAAGGTCATGAACTGGAGCAGCACACAGCCAGTCCCAAGAGTACAAGATGTGAAATGCAATGTCTCTGGGTGTTGTAGCTTGGTCTCAGTCCAAGTTACCACCAGTTACACAGTACCATGAAGTGAGACTTATAAAAATGGTGTTGAAACACTTCCAGCGGCTATACTTCAGACACTTTAAGTATTTAATATAAAGTGATATTTTGAATATTTATGGATAGAATTATAACTTGATGTTTTCCTGGATGAAGCTTGTTTTTGCATTCTTTTTAATGATAACGTATAAAGAAATAAAACCTGGGAATATACCAAAGACAATAGCTCAATCTCTTGCTGTTTATGTGTTTCATATTAAATATTTCTGAGATTTTAACTTCATAAAGCACACTCAGTGAAAAATAGACAAAAAAATCTTTCAACAAATAGTACTGTTTGAACAGATTTTTATCATATAAGGATGGTCATTTAATAATATTTTTTTTAAGATTCCAAGTCAAGATGAAATACTGTTACATTATTTACACTACCGCAGCTTTAACCTTCTTTCACCCCAACCTCAGCTGTAGAAGGCATCCAAAGACAACAGGAGCAGCATCCTCCCTCTAATTAAATTAGAGCTGGCTAAGACAGAGCTCAAACATTTTTCTCAAAACACAGTCAGGGTTTAAGGCTGATTACCTTTCTGCTCCTGTTTTTTGTTGGTTTCATGCCCACAATCTTTTGGGAGTGGGGGAATACGTAAGTATTTGGAGTTTGCTGTCATCTGACCTCATTTGCTGATATGCTCAAGGGAGCAAGAAACAGCCGCTCACAATGGAGCTGACTGCTCAGATGACACAAGAGTTTGGAAGTGGTTGAAGTTAATCTGTAATCTCAGAGACATTCTTAACACATCCAACATCCCAGGGACACCAAGTCCACTGTTCTGTATACAGTAGGTCTGAAAAACAGTAACATTCAAGTTCCTGTCACTTGGACTGACAAGGAATTCTGGGCTCTAATTTCCCAGAGATAACCCCTCACACGCTGCTGACAAAGAAGTTCTACTAATTACAAATTACTGAGAGAAATTAGTTAATCGCCACAAACTCATTTCTCAATTCAAAGCCAGCTCAGGAATAATCCAGGTAACAATCTGCTCTTCATCACAGCTGAGGCATGTATGGAAATAAAACCCTCAGTGACCCTCAGCCTCTAGTGTGATAAATGCCCTAAGACATTTGGGCACTGAAAGCTTGGAGGGAAACCAGCCTAGGAGGTTTAAGGACTGTGGTATGGGATTCAAACAGCAACACTGCCTAAAACCCTTCCAAGACCATATCTTTCTGAATAAATCAAATAGCCTTTATACAATGTAGACTAAAACTTTCACTCACAATCATGGATCATATTCCTCACAGACTGCTTGCTTGCTTGAGACCACAAACGTATCACTTGGAAGTAGGAGGAAGGAGTAACCTATAATGTATCAGCCACAAATCACTCATGATCAGGCACTCAAACCTGGGAGTCTGGATTGATCTTCTTAATTGATGATGGAGCACTGTAGCGATGAAAGCACAGGAAAGTCCACAAAGAATTTAATAGTTTGTGCTTAGTGGAGAAGTTGGAAGACAAGTTATAAATTTTGGTTAGGTGTGAATAAAAACACAGCACATTCAGTACAACAATCACAATTTATCATTACTGCTTGAATAATACTAGGTCTGGAGAAGAAGAATTTGCATTTATGTAATTAGATTTCCATGAGAAAATGAGCCCAGAAAAGTCAAAATAAGATTTTACATACTTGATTCTTCTATTTTCTCCTCTTTTTTTGTTTTTACAGAAGAATCTTGTATTTTAGGTAAATCTAGTTACAGATATGAGAAAAGACAACTTCCCTGCAGATGTTTAAAATTATGCATGGAGCAGCACATACGAGAAGCAAAAACAGAACTGAGGGAAGGTCCATAGCCGGCTTAATAGAAACTGAGTAGCTGGGGTCAGCCCTCTACAATGCCACAGATATTGTTTATAACCTGCACCTAAATTTTCCTTAAAAGTGGATAAAATATCACTTGCACCCTGAGCGTCATCAGAAAGAAGAACAATATACTAAGACACTACTGTAATGAGGCCATCTAAAGGATACATAGATAAGAAAAACATCTGCTGCCTTCTATAACAGTATTTCCTCTTTTCTCTGTCTCCTAGGCAGCAAACTAGGTTGTGTCACAGGCAACATTTAGCTCTATTCTAGCATGTGCAGAACTTTCATCACATTTTGTCTAATCAAAGATTTTATCACTGTAACATAAGCCACACCTGGTTCCTGTATAAGAAAAGCAAAATTTCTGGCAAAGTATGTTGTGAAGCTTTGAGAACATTTGGTTCAAAATAAGTGCTCCATTCCCATCTGGTCAGCAGACATTCACAGTCTACCTGGCTTCTACATGGCTGTAAGGGAGCTCAAGAGGGAGAGAAAATCAGGTCAAGAATTGTTTTTCCCTCAGCTCCCATTGCCAGAGGCACAGTTCAGTCTGACTTCTAGTTCACTTGCAAGGCTTTTACATAAAGCTTTACAGAGTTGTGCTGGTAGATGCTCTCACTTCAATTAATACAGTAGATTCCCTTTATTCATTTAACAAACTTTCTTCCACTTTATAATAAAAGGTGCTGTGACAATAGGTTTGAGAAAAGGTTTACCAGTTCAAAAACAGAGGTCAGTAGGAGAATTTGGGTGCCTGGCGTAGCTTCCCAAGCCTTTACCAAAATTTTCTTGGGAATTTAGATCTTATGCTGGGACTCATGTGAAACAGCTTTTAAGTTCCACTACTACCATATATTTGTAATGTGGTGTAAGCTGTAACATGGTGCCACTGTGCTTCTAAATTTCTCATTTCTTAGCTTTTAAGTAGTGGACTTTGTCAGCTTTATAGCATTTTTAACACTGCTTTTTGGTAGTGATTGTATATTACTGTATCAGTATAATGACATGAACTGAAAAACAGCAAATTCGAAACAGAAACTCTCTCAAGTGGAATTGTATTGATGCTGAGGAAGGCCCCCAGCAGGACTGGAAATTCACCATGCTGTGATCTGCCTCTTGAGATGCACAAGAAGGGAACAGAGTAACAGCTAGCAGCATTGACTTGTTATTTATAGAACTAGCTCTAGTAAGGACAGGAGTATACTAATATACAGATCTATTCATTGGGGATAGGAAGACTTAGGAATCACAGATTACAGTCCTCTGGAAGTCAGCATGAGCTAGTGGACATGATTTTCCTGAGTCTTTTTCATCTGCTTTGTTTTTTCTCACCTTTGGCTTCATCCCATGCTCCTTCTCTTTTGCCAGCCAGTGCATAACTTTTCACATCCCTCTCAGTATTTTTCTCCAGGAATATAAAGTGGCACAATCAGCTTTCTGGAATAATACATCTAATTATCAAAATGCTAATAGCATCTTTAAACAAAACAACTGATGAATGTTTTACCTCTAATAGCATGCATTCAAATAATGCAGACATAGTTTTCTTTCTATGTAGGCTAAATAAGGACTGTGTCAACCTCACCTTAAAGACTGTAAGAGACTTTGATTTCTGTCTTTCACATTTCAGCCACGATTTCTGCATTTTCAGGCCTAAGAACTAGAGGAGTTTGCTCTCCATTCTGTGTTATTCTGTTGGATAGCCCAGAACAGACTAGACAGAGGTCTTTTTCTTATAACAGACTAATTGAATACTATTTTCTATTTGCATGAACCTTGGTACTTTCTCCTGATTAAATATTCTGTGGAATACAAAATCACTTTTTAAACATGAAAAACATGCCATTAAAAAAACTTGTCTTGCTGATATTTTTATCTCCTATATTCTGTGTCATACTTTGAAGTCTAATGAGGCAAGCCACTCTGCACTCCTTAGGTAGCAGTGTGAAAAAAAGGATTTGTGAAGCATTCAGGTGCTTCCCTTGGTTAGAAATTAGCTTCTTTTTTGCTAGGAAGATGTTAGTTTTAGACTTTTGAAGACTGTTGAGTGACATTCCATTATGTTCACACTTAAGAATTCTATGGAAAAGCACATGAAAAGGGATAGGAAACGTTGCTACAAGTAATAGCGAAAGTAAAGAGAATTAATCTCTAAAAATCTTAGGCAGGCCTCAATGTAAATCATTCTAAATCTATATCTCCAGATTTGCTTTTCCAATAATTAATCACATTCAGATTACATTATTATTCCCTCTGAGAAGCCAGAATTGAAATCTTGGAAATACACCTTGGTTTACATGAGCTTTCTTATGAAAGCACAAGGTATACTATGCCACATAAGAACCATGGGATTTCAGAGGCGAAGAAGAAGAAAGTGCCAGACGTGTTTGGGCAAAGCAGATGTCTTGCTGGGTCTGCTATTCATGCTATTATTAAATGTGTTATATGTAGTTTTTAAAAGAAACTGGAGATATGGGTGTCACTGAACAAAGTATAACTTACTGATATTGTATATCATAGAAGAATATTTTTGTAGCCCCAAAAGAAATCCAAGGAATTTGACATGAGCAGACTGAAAAGGGACAATTAGTTAGTGGGCTGTGTATGTAGCTCTGAAGTACTGAAGGCACTTGGCTCCAGCTAAAACCATCTGGAATATTTCCATTTGTACTCAAATCTTAACTAGAAAGAAATGTCAGAGGGGGTAGGTAGAGTCATATAAAACTTAGGGAGCCATCTGGAAGCCCTAGGAAATATCTGGAGCCCCAATTTTTGCAGCTAGGACATGTCAGAAGAATGCAGGTGGCAGGTACAGAAAATAGATGAAAAGAAAAATCATTAAGTACAAATAAAAATTACATTCTACATTTATCTTATTTGCAGCTTTTCTCCAAAAATGTCTCGAAAAACCTGATGTTAAAGTCTTACTTGTTATGTCCTTAATTTTTTTCCCCCACAGAGCCATTTTTGTGCCAGGAACAAGATGAATCTGGATGGAATCAACAAACATGGGATATGATAACAACAGGGACAGCCAGGAAAAGATGGTGTGTGCAGGGCTCAGTTGCTCTGTGTGTGGCAATGGACATTCTACCCATCCTGTGTTTGGACAGCGAGGAAAGAGCTCTAGGTGTGGGCTGCACCTTTCCTTTCTCAGAGGAGAAAGGAAAGGTGCAGCCCACAGCTCCCATGCTGTAGCACTACCACAGCCCTTTACAGCATTCCACTGATGTAAAGATGGGAAGGTACAGTTCACAACTGAAAGACACACTTGATGCTGGCACGAGTAGCCTGTACAAAATGCTGTGGGCCTCCCTTTCCTGCAAATGGTCATTTCCCTGGAAATGCTGTGAAAAATGTCTGGATTGTGCTATTTTTGCTGTGTGGTGGCTTCACATTATCAAGCTGGGAAAGTAGTTCCAAACTTTGAACCAAAGCAAGGGCAGGAGGCTTGTTCTGCCAGCCCCTCTTCTCATTGCTCCCACACATGCTGCTGCTGTCACATACAGAGGAGTTTTAACAGCTCCAGGAGAGCTGACCAGGATCAAGCTCTCTTCACTTAGATCACCTTGAGAACTTAATGTCTGAAGAAAGCAAACAAAAGAAAGCAATTGCTTCTCTGCTATGGGAAGTTGACACAGTATTTCCCTAAACTGGGTCCACCTTGACCAGTGTCTGCAGGCACAACATTCCGAGTGATTTCGAAAGCTTTTCAGTGGAACATAGGCAGAATAAAGCATACTCCAAAACTCTGCAAATACAAACTCCAGGTGGACTGGACATATTTTGTGCCTTTCCCAGTCATGGAGAGCTGCCCAGGATCTTTTCAACCTAGGAAGCACAAAACCCAGAAAATACCACTCTCTTCAATATTTTGTCCATACTGAAGGATGCTAAGCATGTTGGTAACGCTGTATAGGTACAGTAACCATCCAGCAGTCTGGAAACAGCACATGTGGTGGTTCTAGCACCAAGTGACAAAAACGCTCTTTGCTGCAGCAAAATTTCTTATCTAAATTAGCATAGCAATGGCCCTGTAATCCAAATGTCCTGAAAAAGGCGTGGGCTTCCCTCCACACAATGAATTCCAAGCTTGCAAAATGTGGCATCCTGCCATGGAAAGCTGAATCTCAAAGTGACCCAGTTTCACCTCTGGCTGCTCAACTGCCTCCTAGCCAAAGCTAATCAGGGATTTTAACAGCAGGGGAAGAGAGAAAGTGAATATTTATAAAATCTTTTTCCACCTCCCTTGCACAAAAATAGTGTCATCTTCCCAATCCTTGAGAGCACATTTTTATTGTTCAGACAGAAACCTCACAAGCAAATGCCAAAACAAAGCCATTTCCTGGGCCAAAACAATCTAAGGCTACTGCCCACAACCTAAGCCAATCCAGCTACATTGACAGGGAGGCGATCTGATTTTCTTCAATCAACCTACCTGTACCTCAATTTCACTGCCAATTGGGTTCACATTCCAGCTGAACTGCCATAAATCATTGCTCTTGAACAAATCGGCAAGACAAAGACAAAAAACCAGGCCTTATTCACTTCAAGTCTTAGCACTACAGGCTTTGAGAGTCTGGTACATCAGACAGTGTTGAGCTTGGCCCTTGCTCAGAAAACAATTAAACTTTTGTCCTTCCTCAGGGAATGTACATAGCAGTGTGGGTGTGCATAGCAGCACCTTGAAGGACTGGCCTGATCTCTGGATATGATATTATATAAAGAAAAATTGAGTACAATGATAGAAACACTGTGCTTGAAGTAGGACAGCTTGCCACACCCCAGAATACCTATGGGAAAGTAATGGAACTAATTGTGATTTTGCTGATGCTGCAGGTGTGCCAAATCTAACAAGCTGCCTGTGGAACCACTGCCACTGGCAGCTGCAGAGGTTGCCAGCCGTCTCAAGAGCAGAGATCTGCATCTGCCAATCAGAGAAGCTGCTAGAATGAATTATTATCACTGCTGAACTGTGAGCTTGCTGTGGGCTAGTGGGCACTTAGGAAGGAGAGATGCTCCAGTAGAACTTCCCCATTCCCCTCGAGGTCAGAAGCAAAGAACTCGATTTACATCCCTTGTTTCCTTCCTCCTTTTTCCCTTTCCCATACAAATTACAGATAACTCCAGTTTGGATTCAAACATTTTTTTTCCAATGCAGGAAAGTCAGAAAAGAATATAACATTTTAAAATATCCCACCCAAATGAAAAAAAAGTCCAGTGCAGTAATCAAAATAAAGTTCTAACTCTGAGAAAGAAAACTGTCAGGAGCTCTGTGAAACCAAGTAACAGCCATTCTGGGCTCTCTCTCCCAGTGCAACTTTACACAGGAGGTGCTCAGAAAGCATGAATGGGGTGCAGGAGGCAGAAAGAAAAGACCCAAAAGTGATGAAACAAGTAGTCAGAGCAGAAACCTGACTGTTTCAAGTAAATGAATACAGATATCAACCATTTAAACTGCTGCATCAATATTACTGAGAGACAAATTATTTATGTAGAGGTTTCTGATCATCTTTCAAAAGCAAGTGGTTTTAAGTGCTGAACAAAAGACAGATCCTAGCCTGAGAAATTTTCAGTTTTGCTTGCCAAGATGTCTAGATAAAAAGTGTCATTTGCTATTTGTAGTAGTGCAGCACACAGCCACATATCTCCTCTAGTCATGAACTGAAATCCCACTGTGTTAAGGACTCTACATATAGTTGGAAATGGGCTCTACTCAGAGAAGTGAAGCAAATGGAAAACAGGGAAACAGGGAAAACCAACACTTTATGAGTAAATACTCCTGGCAGAGGAGTCATGAACATAACTTACAGTTCACTGAGGTTTTGAAGGTCTTCCTATAAAGTTGGGTTGTCTCAGAAGCCTGACTCAGCATTGCTTCATTGCAGGTGAGAGAGCTCCTCCAAATATGAGGACTCAGAGGGAGAAAATCACACAAGCTGGTATCTGAAAATTTTAGCAGGGGGCATTTGAAGAAATCAATTAGTGATGGCAACTGGCTTTCAATTTTAAAAGACAGGGAAGACAGAGGTGATAAGATACAAGGCATATGAATCTGAGTGCAAGCCCAAAAGATCAGATGCAGCAGAAAGAGTGATTGTGGGGTGCAACAGTAAAGATGTTGACAAAAGAACCAGAAAGTAAGAAAGGTGAAATAATTTAATCTAAAATAACATTTTTTTTATACCCAAGATTGTAAAGCATGACATAAATGTCCTTATTGTGTGAATATAAAAACTCCTTTTATGATTTTTCTAATATGAATGTTCCTATGTAAGGAGAATTCAACAAATGGCTAGCAATTCCCATTGCAATATATACCCCACGGTTCTACCACTAGTCTGCTTCCAATCTGAATAACTTTGGAGTGGCAATAGTTATTTCCCCAAAATAGTTTCCAGGTACCAAACGTAAACCTGATTCCCTGTAAAATTCAACTTCAGATGTCTCACTTTGAATTCAAGGACTGACATTCATATGCAGCACTTAAGAGACATAAAATGTGTTTTAAGGCCACAAAATATATTTACTTAGGTAGCCCAGGGGAACACACAACTGTGCAGCATGTCACAACTGCTGATGCAACTACTGCTACACAAGCATCTGACTGTGAGGGAAGAACTACACTGTGGCCTTCATGTGGAAGCCAAGGTAGTAATTTTATTTCTGACTGCTAAGCAGTATTCAAAAAAGCAAATATATATATATAGAGAGAGAGAGCGAGCATCCCACTCTGTATTTTCATCCCCTGTTAGAAGGTGAAGGGGTTTTAATGTTGCATGGCATCTAAAGATTTTCACAATGTGGATTGTGGGCTGTGAAAATGGAAGTATAAGATAGGTTTGGGATATCCAGCTACAGCTCCATAATGGTTAGAGGTGTCCTAAAAGTAGGGACAAGAAGGAGCTGCTGAGCTGGCACATTGCTCCTGCAACCCACAAAGAAGTGTTAGTGTAAGTGCTGAGAGAAGCCATTAAGCAGCCTTGTCTGGTTGAGGAGAGCTGCCAAGGGATATGTATTTTGGGGCTCTTTCATGGTGTGCCACTTGTGGATGATCTACAGGGCAGTACAAAGTTCATCTTTTTGCTGCAAGCAATGACTCTATCCCTTACCTGTTTGATTCAGTCCCTTGTGGTGCACGAGGTGGAGTGATGTGAGGCTGGCTGGCAGCGTGATGTAGCCAGGCTCTGCAGGTAAGGCTGGGAATTAGCTGGAGAGCAGAAGACAGGGCTTTCACAGGCTCATGGTACATGTTCAGGTCTGTGTCACCATTTTGGTGTCTTCACAGACCTCAAGAGTTGTCCATCTCCTATGAAAGAAGCTGCTGACAAGAAGGATTGCAGATTTCCGAGGATGTCTGCAAAATGGGAGCAATTCCACGGGGAAGAGGGTGATGTGGCTTAAAGTTTCTAACCTCAGCCATTGCAGCAGCTTTTGTAAAAAAAAGCTTAAAAGCTTAATCTCCCTACAAAACAAGGATAACAGCACTTATTACTCAAGAGTATTTTTACCAAATACAAGTCTAGACATGGACGGAAAATGAAGACTAAGTATTGCACTAATAATGATTAAGCCTGATGCTAATCCTGCTTATATTTCCACATCAGCTTAGGTTCTGAGTTGAAGCTCCACTGCTGCCTTGCTTTTAACCATCAGTTTTTCTTACCTCTTACCTTAACTTTTATTATGTCCTTCATTATAGAACCTAGACTTGATGTATCTGTTATTTATGTGTTTTTTATTTCTCTACTTATTCAGCCACATTTTTAGAGTTTATAGTGGTATTCTGTGGGGAAAAACATCATTAGGGTCCAAGGGAGATCTTGAGTCAGTGGTTGAATCTGAAGTTATCTGGCAGCTTTAAGTAAGTGGCTTTTGGTATGAGGCTGAGCCTGATGCAGAAACAGAATTAGACTTTGACATCAAACTTTCCATAAAATAGAAATTTCAGTACGGGAAAGAATTTAGCCCTTTAAGATGGAAAGTTTTAACAGGAATGATACAAATAGATATTCACTGAATTGCTTGCATAGTAGGAGGGCAGGAGAATGACAGACAAGTGTTGAGGTATTGTTTTCCCTCTTGCCTCACTTGGCAAGGCTTTTTTCACTGTGGAGCTGCTTCTCTCCTTGCAAATACAACGTCTTCATCATAGATTAGTCATAAGGGGATAAGTGAAATTCAAGTAGAGCATGCCAGCACACCTGAAACAGCAATGCAATATAGGCATAAAAACACTAAGAAATATCAAATGAGCCTTTGCCTTATGATTTAGGAATACTCCAAGAATCTATGAGTAAAATAATGAGTTCAATGTATCCACAAATAACAACAGCCACATACAATTTACCAATACTTTTATCATGGATCTTTAGTTGTGAGGGAGTTGGGGTACATACTTTTTAAAGAGAGAATAGCCTGATCCCAAAGGCTGCCTCTGGGACCCCCAGCTCTCCTGCGGAGAGTAGGGGGTGATTCTTCAAAAGCTTTTCCCCTCAAGTTGAGTGGCTGAGGGAGGGTGTTCAATGACTAACTGTGCTCATTGCTATGAAAACAGAGACAGAAGGACTGCCTGCACCACAGCTCAGAACCCCACAAAGGAAAGCTCTTCCCTGCACTGACTGACCCACATTTTAAAAACAATGTCTTCTCTGCTACAGTCATGAACTTTTGTCATGTTTCAAGCAACACTCTCCACACAGTTAAAACCAGAATTTCCCATATATAGGAGTCAACAAAAGTAGGACATGAGCTGAAGGCTTTCCAATGCCTTGTTGTGTTGCTCTGTCTGAAGGAAACTTTTCAGCCCCTAGAGAAGTTACCTCCACCTATAATCTGCCAACACCATGTTAATATACAAAATCCTCTGAATTTGCTTATTTTTGAGATGTGAGGCATTACAGAATGCTACCTGACTGATGAACAGCATCTTTCCAGAGCACCTTGTCTGCATGGAGCCTTTCTGGAAAGCAGAAACCTCTCTGTTCCGGCAGAAAAGAATCTAGCCTTAAAAAAAAAAAAAAAAAAAAAAAAAAAAAAAAAAAAAAAAAAAAAAAAAGTCGACAGGG
>VYZT01032592.1:0-14879 GCA_013400735.1 Pomatostomus ruficeps | reverse complement strand
GGTGAATATTGAAATAACTGGAAAACATAACCATTTTTTTGGTTCTTTTTTTGCTTGGCTTGTACCACAAACATATCCTCTTATTCCTTCCTTTTTTTTTTCAAAAAAAAAAAAAAAGGAGATATGACTAGGTTTCCTTCTTGTACTGCTGTCTCTCTAAAACAATTAAAAACCATACCATGCTAGCTCAGCTCTATTACAAATATAGCTCAGAGCACTCTGTTTCAGGAAAGCCAGTAAGCAAGGACAGAGATTGCAGAGGAAGGTGGTAAGAATGATCAGAGAACCAGAAAATGTGATTTCTGAGAAAGTCTGAAGAGAAGATGTTCAGTGTACAGAGAAAGAGCATGAGGGAACAAGATGGTATTCAAGCATGTTGAAAAAAAGATGTTTCAGAGGAAGAGGAAAAAGCATTTTCTCTCTATCATAGAGCAGGTAAGGCAAGAATAAGTGGGCTTGATAGTAGAAAGGGAATTCAGACTGGATATAAAAATAAAACCTTATAAGAAACTCTGAAAGATAGTGAAGCACTGGTTTTATTACCAGACGAGCCCTGGGACCTTCACTACTAGACACTTTCAAAACAGAGATTTTGGCAAATATCTGTGAATCACGTCCGAAATGCATCTTATCCTTCCTCAGAATAGGAGTGAGTGATCTTTTTAGGTCCTTCTGATTGCGTTTTCCTATGATTCAGTCTTCTGTCACATCACTTAAAACACAATGTAGAACATCATCCTTTGTGGTAAAAACTGAGAAGGGAAATTAAGTCTAAAATTGGACCACTGCTACAAAAAGACATGAAAGCAAGAAAATAGTAGCATCAACAGACACACTAACCACATATCTTAATTACTTGAATCAGGACTGAATGATTCTATGAAATGAAAACATATAGTACTATCTATTACTCAGTTGTTAAAAGGGATTTCAAAATTAAAACATACAACTAAAAAACACCTTATGTTGTATTTAGCAAATTCAAATGGAATAATTTATAGTATTCACTGCATGATAATGTGACATGTACCTTACATTAAAAAAGCCAAAATGGGTCAAGAACAATATCAGGAAAACTTCTAAAACCCATTTAGAGAGTGAGTTGTATAAGGGGAAAAGAGTGCCCAGTTTTATCCCTTTGCATTTTCATTTCAATGAAGTTTGTCATTACCTGACAAGGTGGGGCAGGGGGGGGTCCTTTCCAGAGGGCAGCAGGTGAGTGTTGTGGTGTGCTGTTGGCCAGGTTTCGGTTTTTCTCACGGTCAGGCACTGCTGTCTCCCCCATCCCCGCCTCGGTATCTGGTTCCCCCCTCAGAGGGCCCTGTATTTTGCAATCCTATACAAAGCCCGCCAAATTCAAACCCCGCACCCCTACTTCATAGGATGTTTGTACCCTCCCCCATCCCCCTCATGTTGGTATATATGTAACTGTAACATGCGGTGCCAGTGCTTCTCTGGCACGACCTGAGTGCCAAATAAACCATCTGAGGAGCCACTCCGCTTGTCTCTCCTTCCTCAGCGCGCCTGTAACATTGGTGGGTTAAGTGAAACCCTGCTGGACCTTCGCCAGCCCTCCCGCACTTCAGAGCAGCCCGGCCAGCCCCTGGAACCGCAAGCGGGACCCTGGTGCCCCCGCCGGCAGCATCGCGGCAGGTGAGAGACACACGGTGCACACAGGAGCTCTGTGACTCCAGCACCCTGCAGCACCCCTGCCTTCAGTAATGCCACAGAAGGCTTCAGGGCTCTTTTACTGCAGCATATTGGAAAGGTGAAGGCCTGACCTACATTAATATAAAGCTGTGGGTTTTAACTTCCAAGATTTTAAAAAATGTTGGTGTCTTAATGGAAAACTATTACCAAAATGACAATGGAAATTTCAATACTTTGGAACTAAACCTGCCCAGCACACAAATAAGCAGCTTGCTCTTTCTTGCCTCCAGTCGTTAAATGGATTCCAGATTCAATCTGTGATCTGAAAAATGGTTTCCTTCTGTAAGCTCACAAGCACCAAGATTACAAAATTTTGTCCATTCAGATCTGTTGACAGCTTTCAGAAAACTAGGACCTGTGTTGTTTCTTATTTACATGAACAGGCTCTGTAAGTGTATAAGTCTGCACAAAATAGAAAAATTTTACCCAAATAGGTTTCTTTTAAAGATACCAATGAAAAATAGACAACTTCATTTTTTTTCTTAGTCATGTTAATTTGGCAGCTCTAGCAGGAGTAGCTTGTTTTTGTCACTAAAATAACATTCAACTCAACTCTTACAGGGAGCACGTTACAGATAAAAGCAACTTCCCAGTCACTTTTCAGACTAAAATGGCAGTTAAGATGGAAAGATACACATTGTATTAATGGTTAGAGAAAGCTGCAAGAGAAGTGAGGGAGGTCTCAAAACAATTTTAGTTATGGAAAGAAAGAAAAACTTCAGGTTTCCCTAATGTCAAAAGGAAAAAGAATCATCATTTCTTTAAAAGTTTTGTAAAATAAAGGTACAATAAAAGGGAAGGAAGGCTTATTTTAAGGGTAAAATGTATTTTAATGTTATTTTAAGGTTATTATTTAAAAGTTATTATTTTAAGGTTTTCATGTAAGGATATTTTAAGGTTTATTTTCAGGGTAATTTTTTTAAGGCATTGTTTTAAGTTGCAATCAAGTGGTAAAATGGAGGACAGAGAACAGCAGCAGCAGGGCAGCTACTGGCTCAAAAGGTCATGGCCACAATCAGCTGAAGCAGCTCAGGATCCGGAACAGATCCATAGCTGCAGGTCTATGGCAGCAGGAGACCAGGTACATTTTCCTTCTTAAGTTCTATGTGAGCCTGCGAATTACAACAAACCTTTTAGATTTCCCAATTCTTCCACAGTTGTGGAAGTTCCTAATGCAGGTACTTCCATAAAAATAATTTTAGTCAAGTTCCCCAGTATCATTTCAGCTTTCTTCTGGGTTTTGGGTACACTAGGAGCTGGAAATGGAATGTGGCTTCTCTTAATAAATTACACTTACAGGGGAATGAAAAGTGCCTTTCAGCCCTGCCACCCAACCTTGAACAGTCCTCTGCAAGGCAGCCAAACAGGCACCAGCTTTCTTACACCTGCAAAACTGAAACAGAATTGAGGCAGAAATAGGCACAGTACTACCCCAGACCCTAAATGTCCAGTCCCACTATGGATCACCATTTCTCCCCAGTACAGTCAGACCTTGAGCTGCCAACTGAAAAAGATAACTAGGTCATGTTGTCTTGCTAAAAGGGTAAGCATATCACAGAATCCTATTTTGCTTTACATAAACCACCAAAATCCAATGAGAATTACAGCACAAAGGTTTCTATGTAACCCTCCTTTCACAGGGGCATATGGCAAACAGAAGGTAATTGTGCAATGACTACAGTGGGCTAAAGGGACCATGCTGTGCTCTCAGTGGACTCTCATGGTGGGCAGTCCCATCCCAGTTGCCTGGGAATTCTTGCTGTACCCAATGTCTGGTAAATTACTCAAGTGAGACCTTGTGGTTTATGTTTATCACACAAGACCTTGAAAAACATCAGAAAAATGAATTTGTTAGCACTTTATTAGATATTCTTGTATGTCTTTTCATTAGTTCTTGGAGACTGGAAATGCAGGAGAAATTTAGTAAAGAAAGAAGAAGAAAAAATGCTACTATTGACTGCTTCCCTGTAGGCTTGTTAGAGGAGCAACACATTAAAGGTGATACCTGTCTTAAAATCAAACATTTTCATGTGCAGCAGTTGTACAAGGATGTATCATTCTTTCCTCCAGATTCAGAAAACAATACTCTGTGGGAGTATTGAACTCAGCTGGGCAATGCCTGACTTCCTAGGTGAGTAGAGGCCTGGCAATGGAGCAGAGCAACACAATTCTGATGTACAGTGTCCAACAACCCATGGAGACCTGGAGTGGATTATCTAAATCCCAGATGTAGTTCACATAGTTGATCACTCTTCTGTGAACCTCAGAAAGACGAATCCACTGCAAGAAGGTTACAGAACAAACCTGGATGAAGATACAACTCATAAACACTCTGGATTTCTGGTCTGCTTTTAATTATTTTATCTAGTCTTCTCTCCTCTTTGCATGAAATCTCTTCATAATATTTATGAAACACCTTGTTCCCTGAAAATTTGGGTTAATTAGAATTAGTCCAATTTCCAAATCTGAATTGATAATGTGTGATCAAAATTATGGCAGAAGTACAAAGAATAGAAAAAAAATACTCTTACCATCTGTTAAGACTTCCATTAGGACATGAGAAGAACGTTTCAAATCCCTCCTCTCACCTCTTCCAGAGCAGAGTGCAAGTAGGATAATCTAAAGGAAGCTCATTTCAGTATCAACAGTTCAATATGCTTCCAACTGTATAAAACATTTACTACTGACCAGAGCAAGGACTGGTGGTTGGGCATCCCTGGGTCATGACCTGCTGATTAGCTGCCTGGCCAGCCAGAGGCACAAGTGTTTCCATTTCCTCTAAAATGGGACCTTTCCAGCAGAAGAAAGGCTCTATAGCACGCCAACTACTGGGATAACAATGATCCACTTGGGATATCTGTCTCTAATTGGGATGAATAAGGGTGAACTTATCTAACATGTTATCAGCATATGCTGGCCTTCTATATATCACCCATAACGACACCTTCTAAAGCTCCTTTGAAACTATTTGCTGAATTTCTACTGTTCCCAAACGTCATTTGTTTTAGATTTTTGGTTTTATGTAGGGTTGTTGTTTTTAATTTTTGTTGTTGTTGTTTCATTTTGTTTCATTTTGTTTTTCCAAATCTTCTATCTTAGAAAGCATCAGCCCCACAAGCTGACTTTGCTGCATGGGGGCTCAAATACATTGTTTCTCTGATGACTGAAAACCATCTACTGCTGTACAGTGTGAAAGTACAGCTTTTAGGTCCTGGGTTAATGCTGACTTCTATTTTCAGTGTTTTTTCTCCCTCCTTAGAACCTACAGCTTTTATCTTCTGGGCAGAGCAACCTTGGGAAAAAAAACCCCACATTTTTCTGTCTTATCTGCCACTCTACTTTCTATGAAAAAGTTAGAGCAAGACACTGCCTATGAATATTGTTATATTCTGTATGTGTTTTTTTAAGGGTACATGCAGCATAACCCTAAAAGTAGCTTTACTGACAAAGTATAAATCAATAATAAACTGTAACTTTCCCCCATTTTTTCATATTCTGCTTCATTCTCTGTCCTGCTGCATCTTATATCTGCCCAATCTATAGAACCCTAAACATTTATTCTTCCTCTGGCATCCTTCTGCCCTCTAGTATCAAGTGCAAAGGTAGTGGGGATGCTGTAGAGACCTAGGTGTAAAACAGCCTGTTAGACTGACTGATGTGACAGCATGGTTCACTGTGACACCTAATGCAGGCATAGAAAAGAGCACGGCGCCCTCGCCTGTGTGCTGCCTAGAGGAGCAAAAACACCTCTGTAAGGCTTCTGCCATTCCTCCTGGTATGGAGCCAGAAGGCACTTCCATGCAACCCCCCAGGGGAGGCTACACTGGGGTGAGCTCTGTGTCAGGAGGGCTCTGAGCAGGAGCAGCCCTTCAGCCCCCAGCACAGGGTCTGTCAGCCTCCAAGTGGGATGGTGGCAATCAGAGGGACAGAAGGCCCCAGGATTCACCCTTTTACAGCTAAACCGACCATTGGCTTCTGCCACTCATGCTTCACATTCACTTAATGAAAAATATGCAATATTAAATGAACCAGAAAATAACAGAGCTATTCCATATCTTATTTCCCTATACAAGTTTGTATTTCAGAGCTACAGAAGGATCTTACTAATGCCAGCATTGCTTAGAGATCCATGCTCTGTTCAGTTGCCTTGTGCTCATCCTTGATTTTTTGGAAATGCTTTGTACATAAATGCTTTGTACACAGTGCACTTTAAAACTTATCTGTGTGCTGTGATAAATATTTCATTTAAGCTTGGCTTGGGCCTCAGTTGTGTGGATTCCTCTACACTGTGACCAGAAAGCATCTTTTCCTGTGCTTACCTCTAAGATTTATCAGCACATCACTGTCTTTGTCATCATCATCACTCTTTAAATATATTTAGAATTTTATTTCCTTGGTGGCCCATATTCCCAGCATGACATACCATCATGGAAAAAGGCAAATGGTCTGATAAAATCTGAATGGTTTATATAAACTGTTTCCTAATCTAGCTCTTTATGCCATAGACACTTTGACAGACTTACTTAATGAAATTATTTTTAACCTCACGTGCCTGAAAATCAGATACATTTTGATTAGTATGATTCTTAACACTGAAATAGAATGTGGTTCATGCATCTTATATTTTTACAAATTAGAATTTGACATTTCTGTACCCCCAAAGGGGTACAATGCTTGATGTGTAAGAGAAATCTGACATTTGGGTTCACAGTATATTCAGCCAACTCCTTCAGACAGCCAGGTTGTACTCCACTTACAATCACTGCCTATCCTTTATCTAAAATTCAGGTGCTGTTTGTATTATTTAATATCCATCATACTGACTTTATTTACATAGATACCTACCTAAAGACACTGTTGGCTGCTTACTGCAAATCAGCAAGCTTCATCAGTCCAAATCAATATCTGAAACACATAAAGGGATGGAGGAATTTACCCGGGAAACCCTTGATCTAAGTCTCAGTCACAGCAAAAAAGAGAATAACCCAGTCCTCAAGTTCACATTTTAAGATAATTGCTGAAGAGTTCAAATGTGCACAAGGAGTAAACCTCTCCTGTGCCAATGGAACTGCAGGAAGGTAAGCTGCCTGCACACTACCTACATGTTTTTGATAACAGCCTAGTGCAGGTTACTATGACTCTGATTGGCATCACATCCTGCTGCTTCTTATGAGTGTTAGTTTGCTTGCTTTCTGAAAGGAATCCTACTGTTCCTAAATAAATTTGATTTTTTTCCAAAGTTGTAAATTCAATTATCCAGCAGCATTATCCAGTTGACAACCACCAGAAGTGAAGCTCTGACAATATTTTCGGAATAAGAAACAGAAATAGATTTACTATTTCTTTATGCTGCAGTATTTTTTCTCAAATGTTTGACACAGCATGAGAGAGATTTAGCTGATCATTGCACAGCCTTGGCCTTCCTACATCCATGTTGTTGATTTGTCATCAAATGTTTCTCATTTGTAATCTAACAATCTGCTTAGTGGAAATGAAATGTGGCACTTTTTAGGACAACGGGGTTTTTTTAAACTTAACTTTACAGATGTCACCTTTTGGTCACTTTTGGGTAGAAATGAGATCAATATAACTTCAAAATTTACACCATATCTACTTGTGTCCAGATCTCCTGCAACGGCAAAGTGAAGAGCAACACAGTACCACCTCCTTCCCTTTAGAGAACTGAAACAGGCCTGAGCTGGGAGTCTTACTCTCCATTTTCATGTAATGCAAAAGAGTTTAGCCTGGGGTTTCTACTTTTAGGTGTTTTTTGCTTTTCCTCACAAAAAGTCAGATTAAAGGAAAAAAAACCAGCTTCTTTTTGAAAAGGGATAATTGGAAAATGCAGGCAAAAAATGTTTTCTGTAATTTTCTTCCTATATAGTTCTTTGGCTAGAATACAAAGCAAAATTTTTTCACAGCCTATATTCTGATGGAGGAAAAAGCTCCAACCAAAAAAAATAGCTCACCTACTGCGGTGCCTTCCAGGGGGCCACCGCGCGTCTGTCCGTGACTTCAGGGGCTATCCAGGCTGCTCCAAGGCACGGGTGGGCTGGCGAAGTTCCTGTAGGGGTTCACCTCATCCACCGATGGTCCAGGTGCGCCGAAGAAGGAGAGACAAGGCAGTGGGGCTTTCCCAGATGGTTTATTTGGCACTGGATTGTGCCGGGGAAGCCCTGACACAGCGTGTTACAGTTACATAAATACCGACACGAGGGGTCGAGGGGAGGGTACAACATCCAATAGGGGAGGTTTGAATTTGGTGGGCTTTGTGTAGGATTACACAATACAGAGCTCTCCATGGGGTGGGGAACCGATACCGAGGCGGGGGGAGGGTACATAGCAGAGCCTGGCCATGAAATAGACCGAAACTGGCCAGAGCACACTGCAACACTCACCTGTTTTTGTAACTTATGCACAAACAGCATTTAGCATTTAGACCTTCCCAGAAATCTTCACAGCATTTTTCTCTACTCCAAACTAGCTTCTGCTTAATTTTTTTTTTGCTTACATCAAACCAAAATTGAAATAACATCCATTCACACTTGTAGACAAGGCAATTGCCAGAATAACGATATTTTCTTTCAGAGAGAAGCCTAGCAACTTGCAGCATTAACATGGTGGCCACCAAACAGTGATGCTGGTTGGTGTGGTGATAGGAACAGCCATGAAGGCAGCCTGATTAGAAGGAGAAAATTACTTAACAGAAGAAAAGATCTACTAGAAAAATACTCTCAGAGGAAATGCTTGCCAGCCTGGGAACTTTGAACCTGGGAACCAGGCCTGTGAACCAGAAGCATCCTCCAGAAGTGCTCATCTGGCATCTTTGAAGCACAGCTGAGTATCTAGTAATTGGAAGCCTCCAGAGATACCATCAATAACTGCAAAAACTAGGAACTATAATAGCAATTTATTATCTGAAAAGGTGAAAAATAGTCTGGAAAGAAAGGGAAAAGATCCCGAGAAAGTATGAATTGGTAGGTGCCATTGGCTGTTCTATCAGCAAGAAGATGATAAGTCTGAAAAAAAAATTGGTCTAAAAGAAGAGAAAAAATTATCATCCATCATTTGCCCCAGATGAAAACCATCAATCAACAACAATTGGCTCCTCAGAGCGGTGGTGTCCTACGTACTCTTATGTCTCTGTGATATAAAAATTGCTTACATTTTTTTATCCAAAATGGACTGTTGTCTCTCTGACAACTTTCTGTGCTGCACATATTTTCATTCCTTAAACAGGGTGAATTCTCCCTATGAACTTTCTATGAAATCTTGGAGTGTCACTGGAATGCCTGGCTGACCCCCATTTCCACCTCTGAAGTCAGACTCTCTCTGTTACATTGTTAGTCCCCTTTGGGCCCCCTTCTGGGGTCCATATGGTTTGTCCTCCCAATTTTGGATGGTTTGTCCCCTTATAATTTGCTTAATACTGATATTATATGTTCATATAAGTAATCTACAGTAAGTATATATGCTGTTACATTGTTAAGTTGCTTTACTAATGAAGACTTTTTAGTAACCTGTAACAGCACATACCTACCTGGCTATTACTAAAATAATGATGGTCACTCTAGTTGACTTTTGCTATACTATTGATAGATGCTATACTATTGATTGCTGGGCTTATTGATTGCTGACATACTAGTAATTGCTGAGAGAAATTTTTAATAACTCAGGAAACACATATGCCCTTTATTAAGCATAGGCAAATTTGCTAATTCTGATTTTTGTGATAATACACGGCAAATTTGGAACAAGCTGCCCAGGGAGGTGGTGAAGTCACTATCCCAGGAAGTGTTTAAAAAAACAAGTAAACATGGCACTTTGAGATATGGTTTAGTTGACATTGCAGTATTTGTTTAAAGGTTGGACTTGATCTTGGATGTTTTTTCAAGCCTTAATGATTCTGTGATTCTGTGATCTGTAATAAAGCAGGGAAATTTAGAGGGTAAAGTCTCCATGTCCTTGTGTATTACAGAATCTTACAAACCCATGGTTGTGATCTCCACACATCTGTAGGCTGGGAAGCCCTTCAGGCATAACAGGAGGAAGAGAAAAAGCAATTTCCTCAAAGAGCTCTGAGTCATATGTATGGATGTGCTTGCAAGGTTGGCATTGGTGATGCCGCAGCATCATGGCCAAGAAGGGTGAGCTGAGAAGCAAACGTGGAAACTGGGAGCACAAACACATATGGAGAAACTATAAACAAATTAACATGAATCAAAATATGAAGTATTTCTGCGTTTGTGAAATAACTTAACTTGATTAATTTTGCAGATAAAATTGTGAAAATTGGTGAACGCTGCTAGGAAATAATGGCTGGACTTAGTGCTTTCCTCTGCTACATATGTGCATTTCATGAATTTGGATTTAACTCTCCTTTTTTTTTGTCTTAAACCACTTCAGGTCTAAAACCTATTTATTTACAATATCAATTTGCTTTTAGTTCTCAAGCCACGTTTTACTGCTCACCTGGTAGTTGTTTATATAGGCAGTTGCTAGGGAATAGAAAATGAATAGTCTTCATCCCAGCATGTGAAAAATCAAATCTGCTACCTTGCCGCTGCCTTTGGAATTCTATAGCAAAGACAAACACAGGAGATAGGAGAAAATGAGCTTTAGGGCATCTGAGCAAGAGCATTGCTATGAGCTGATGGAGATAAGATGATTCTTTCACTGTCCTCCACCCAACAAAGGTAAAAAAAATGTTTTAACCAGAGGTGCTTGGAAAGGTGCTTTGTTAAAAGTACTCTTTTTATCAGTTTAAACAAAAATCTGGAGACCTGAAACGTTGACATTTGCTCATATGGCTCAAATGTGTTGCTGCAGAGGGGCTCTCCACTGTTTGCTCCTGGAGCCGGATTCTTCCCCCATGCACTCTCTCTTTGCAGAGATGCCAGATCAGAACCCTTGCCACAATGCATTTCAGGAGATACCGTCATCTGGCAGCTTGGTGAGGACAGCAAAGGCATGAGACAGCCAAGGAGTGACTCCCACAAACCATTGGCAACAGTGCCAAATGAATTTTTTCCACACATCTGGCCAAAAAGTTTTGGCTTTTGCCATTTAGCCTTTAGAGGGGAGAGAAAAAAAAAAAAAATTTTCCATCCAAAGCAAGTGCTGTCTTGTGAAAAGAAAACTCTAAAAAGAACTTCAGGGGAGTTTTGACAGAGATTTTCCAGCCAGTGGTCTGGTAGAATGGAGGGTCGCACAGGCAGTGTTTTCTCTTGCCCTGGCAGCTAAATGGGAGGGCACCGTGGAGGTTCCTGGAAATCTTCACAGTTCCACAGCATAACTCATGAGGGCCTGACCCCTTTGCTTTTGAGACCATGCAGCACTCTCAGTGCCCTGCTCACTAAAGGGCCTCAGCAAAGAAACAAAAGGATCCCTCTTGGTGCCTGAAATCTGGAGAACTAAGGGGGGCCCACTGGTCAGGAGTTTTTTCCCGAGAAATCAAATATTGATATTCAAAACATTTCTTCTCTTCTTTCTTTCTTTCTTTTTGTTGTTTTCTTTCTTTTTGTTGTTTTCTTTCTTTTTGTTGTTCTGATTCGGCAGCAATAGTCTCACTGAAATTTATAGATAAACTTGCCCTTGCTAAGAAGGAAACCTCTACAGCAGTGATATATGCCCATATTGGTCACTGTATTGCTTTTCCAGAGTGCACTGTTTGCAAAAAAGGTGGCTGCTCAGCAATTTTTTTTTCCACTTTAATATCTGCAGGATTTTGGTCTTGTCTTCTCTCTTTCATGTGCATTAACTTGAGAAATAAGCAGGAATTGTTTATTAAATCCAGATAAAAAGGATACGTAATAATTACCATCTGTGCACCTTCCTGGGGTGGTGTCCCCACCATGCTCCCCTAATCTAATAAAACTAAAAGTGAGCAAGATCTTATTATTACCATCCACTGGCCACCATATTTGTTCACAATGGCAAATTTTTCCTTTTAATAGCATATAGAGGTAACTCGCTAGGAACCCCAATGTCCATATCTTTGCCCATGTAATCATTCAGGTTCCTCTGGTGCACCTACACTTCAAAATCTTGGCACTGACTCTCTTCTAGAGACAATTTTTATCAGGCAAACAGCTTCTCTTCATGGTCCTTTCCCAGGCAGATTTAGAATGCCTCTTTTCAAGGCTTTAATTCAGCTCTATTTCTTAAACTTAGTTTTTAAAGAAAGACTGAGTTCCTTCTGTAGGTCTCCTAGGTATCATGTACTATATAATTTCCTTGCCTTTTTTTTCCCTGAATTCTGAAACTTACTAAACAACAATATTTCGAAAAAGAAAACAGTATCTAATATGGTATTGCATAGTGTGCATTCACGCTGAAAAGGAAATGATTTATTATGAAGAAACTCTGCAAAGGAAAGTACTCCTAAGAGGAACATTAAAAAACTCTAAAAAAATTAAAAACAACATATGGTATTTTTCCTTTTCTTCCCCCAATACTAGTTCGACCCAACATGTAATTTAGCTTTTTATGATCTGGCATCAGCTAGTGCCAGTTATCATTATTCAGTTGCCATCACACAGTTCCTTAACAGATTGCAGCATAGGTACAATTAATTAGGAGGAGTGCTGCTGGCACTGCCACTCCAGGTCTCCTGCACTCCTGGGGAGTATGTGGTCACTTCCCAATGGAGACCTCTCAACATGCAAAAGCCAGCAGGCTCTGCAGGATCCTTAACACAGATTTTTCCAGAGATTCATTGCATTTAGCACCATGTAATGACAAAACCTCAGCATCAAGGGAGGTGTGGAACAAGCTTTTGAGTACAGGACACAGCTACAAGAGGTGAACTCAACAAAATACAGGAGCTCACTAAGTCTTTTAGCTGTCACCTAATTGCACAGCTGTCATAAAAATGTTCAAGTATCTCACTGGAGCTACCACTCTGACACCATGCAGCTCCTCCCTGGGGCAATTCAGCAGCTTTCAATGTGACATCTATAAGCCTTGAGGGGGCTCAACAGAGCTGCAGCTTCAGTGCTGCGGGATGTTGAACTCCTGTCTGTCCAATAAATCCCATTAAAGGAAGCTAAAAATAGAATAACATTATTTCTCCATTTGCTTGACCAGAGAGGGGGAGGCCTGTGCTGGGGACTGGGAGAAGCAGTCTGTGTACGTGTCTGCAAAGCCAAGGAGATATGTCCTCCAAGATTGATTTTTATTAAGCTGGGCCTCAGTGAAAAAGTTGGTGAACTCTACTTTAAACCCAATAAAGACTTTTAGCTTCTGCTGACTTATCAGGGAAAGTACATCTTTTCCAGACTACCAGTGATTTAAACATTTGTGTTTGGCAAGGACAAAGAATTAAAGTTAATTGTCAGAGCATGCGGATTGTATCCTCCCTTACAGTGCTGGTCTTAAAGGGAAAAAGCTTATGCAGCTGCAATGAATGTTTGCTTAATAAATCTCTGTCTTTATGTATTTGCAACAAGAAATCCTGAATACATGAAAAATTTTAATTAGAAAATTTCCCTTCACTGTTGTTTCTCCTATTACACCTTTCTTCATACTGAATGAAGAGGTGAGATCTTCATCACATTTTTAATACTATGTTCATATGCTGTCCTCTGCAGTTTCCAGTGACAGATGTAAAAGCAAAAATGTCTACAGTGCAGTCCCAGTTCAAATGCTATGCAACACTGTTTTTCCTAAAAGTAAAACACTTGCTGCCTCATATTATACTTTTACTAATTTGGCCTTGTACTTCTGTGATAGTCTGTTCATGTGTCTCTTACAAAAGCCCTGCAAAGCAGGAAAAAACTAGTGCCTCCACAGATCCTGAATCAGGGAAAGAAAGAGGATTGTTTAACTTGACTAAAACAATGCAGTGAGTCAAACTAGAATTAGAAAGAATATCACAGGACTGACACCTATAATCCTCTGTTCCTAGAGTCATTTTTTCCCCTCTCAGTTCAGGGGATCTTTTCATTCTTGTATTTTCTATTCAGAAAACTTTTTTTTTGCAGTGCTATTTTCATGCACTTCAAGGAATTTGAGCCAAATTGAGAACAATTTCAGAAATAAAAAACCATAAAGAAGTCAAACCAGAAAATATGAAAGGGGTCTTCTTTATCCAGGTGCATAAATTTTATGGAGCTTCATACTTCACCTTTCATCTTTTACTGAAAAATGTTCAAAGTTAAAAGACAAGGGGAAAAAAGCACTATAAATCATAGAAGGATGTAACAGGATTATTCACTGTAATATTAGAGATGTTTCTGGCAAAACCTACTTTATAATGTGCTTTCTAATGGATGTTGTATTCTTGAAATTAAATAAAATAGCGTAAGTTAAAATTACATTCATTTTGCAATGAGGAAAATGGTAGCTGAATTAAAAAAGGGAAATACCATCTCTGTTCCAAGGTGATTACTTACAAGTGTTTTAATACTCATGATTTTGAAAATGCTTATGATTTGCAGATCTGATAACAGAGGGTGTTTTTCCTCACAAGAGAATTTGAGGCCTCTGTTGTTGTTTTTCTGGGTGCTACAGTCAATAGCCATGAGGCAGATTCTTGTTGGAGAATCTGGACAAGTGCAGCCCAAGGATACAGAAAAGCATAAAGGGAAATACACTGTCTTTCATAAGCGGTAGAAAGTTTCAAAAGTCTTACAGACTATTAAATATTTCCCTTAAAATTAATTTAAATTACTTGTTTTTAATTACATAGTTTGTCAATCCATCCAGCTGCAACTGGTCCTCAATGAAGTATGAAGAGTCCAGGATGCTCCTGGAAAGCATTGGTGACAACTTCCTGCACAGGTAGCGGAGGATCCTGCAAGGAATGGTGTGCTGTTACTGTACTAACAGGAAAGGCCTCACTGGAGATGTGAATGTTGGGTGCAGCCTTGCCTGCAGTCACAGTGAGATTGTGGAGTTCAGTATCAGGCAAGGAGGGAGCAGAGCAACAAGTAAGATGACAGCCATGGACTTTGGAGACGTCACTTTACCCTCCCCAGGGATTTTCTTGGAAGAATCCTGCGGAAATAGGCCCTGCAGGGAAGAGGTGTCCAAGAGGGGTGGTTGATATTCACAGATCACTTCCTCCAGGCTCAAGAAAGATGCACCCTGATGAGGGAAAAAATAGAGCAAAGGGAGCAAGAGACCTGCAAGGATGAATAAAGGACTCCTGTCATTATTGAAGTGTA
>VYZT01032589.1:101920-128386 GCA_013400735.1 Pomatostomus ruficeps | reverse complement strand
CGAGTAAGTAGCTGCCGTGAGTGTGTAGCACTTAGCCAAGATCAAAATCACAACAGCCACAGAACACACGTCTTTCTATAATCCAGTGTAATCTGCAGATAAAAATCACGCCTGCTTTTTGATTCAGAAAAGCATAGAATCACAGAATGGTTTGGGCTGGAAGGGGACCAAGAAGATCATCTACTTCCAACCCCCTTGCCATGGGAAGGGACATCTTCCACTAGATCAAATTGCTCAGACCCCCATCCAACCTGGCCTTGAACACCTCCAGGGATAGGGCATCCACAATTTCCCTGGGCAACCTGTTCCAGAGCCTCACCACTGGAAACATGGATGTAATTGACTTCAGTATCTTCAATCTGTTCCTTTTTGCTCTTGTTAACAGCACTCTCCTTCTTTGTTAATATTTGCTTATTCTGTGGTTATACACGTAACTGCACCAGACATCCTGGCTGACTTCAGTTTGGAGCAAAAATATTGAATTTAAATGTGTACACTCTGGATAATTCAGTTTATTCCAGGCAATAAATTTTAATGAAGTCTACAAAATACAATGAATATGTATCTCAGGTAACAGGAGAAAGGTGCTCTAGGTACTTGTGCTATCAATCTTATTCAGAACAGAGCTTGCTTCATAAAACATATGAATATTTCAAGTTATTTAAGAAGATTTACAAATTATAGTGTTATAAAACACAAAATACAATGACAGTCAAAGGACAGAGCATTATTTGTATGCAGATTTTTTCGAGGAATTTCACAAGTCATTGAGATTTTTATTGTGTAGATAACAAATGTTGCTAAATTGTCATTTGAGTTGAAATTTCAGAAAATATTAATGGAAAACAGTTGTTCTGTCGCTAGTATGTCATATCAAGCTAAGTGTTTAAATTTTCTGAAATCTCAGTCTACTAAGATCCTTGTGAAATAGTCTTTCCACGGCCCCCCCCCACCCCCCTCCCCGTAATTTTTAGTGCATCAAACTTGAGAAAGATGACTGCATAAAGAAATTAGCTGTTATAAATCACTGGTGTAAGGAATTAATACAAAGATGAATTTTAATTTCCTGACTTCAGAGATTGCCTTCAATAGGTCTACTCACAATGAAAAATCTTCGGTATCGGGAACACTGCTGCAGTTAAGTCATATGTGTTCTGCTTGTACAGTATCTTCTATTATATATGGTATATGAAATTGTGATTTTCGTTTCCTACCATGTGCTATAGAAAAAAACTTAAAAATATAGGTAATACAGAGTGTTCTCTGTAGAGTGACACTATTTTTAGCTCTGAGCAAATAGAATGTGTTGTGATACCCTCAAGAAACTTTCTTTTTGCATGAAATGGTACTATAAACCAATGGTTCCTGTTAAGACAAACTGCTGAAAAATGTGGGCTTTTTCTGACCAACTGCTCACAGTAGAACAGAACCAAAAGTTGAATCAGCCATTTTCTAGTTTGAAAAGGTTGTATTAGTATTTTGCTTTTTCAGTTGTATAGCATTTTTAAAAAGTGATCTGACATTTAAAAAACCATCTACTAAATATCCAGACACTTTGAACACATACTAGAGTATTGTAATAGATTTTTTTGTTGTTGTTCAAATGGAATTTTGGTGGCACCAATTAATTCTCCAGACAACTAGAGTAATTTCCTCTTTGGTGTTCTACTCACAAAGGCAAAACGAATCAATCAGATGTATGTCTATATCCTCTAATTTTAATAATCTGTGAAGGACTGTGCTATTGCAGTGTAGCAGATTGTCTGCTGTTATGATATCCTTCAACAGCTGAAGAAATATTCTAACTTTTGAATTACTGGGATTTTGAAAGCTGACCAATACAGTCTTGTAATTCACCTATCAGAGCTTATCCTCTGTGCTTTTATTACATATTAAATGACTGTGAACTGGTTCTTCACCCTTATTGTACTCAAAAAAAAGGTGTCATGTTTTGTCATAATATAAAAAATTAATAGTAATATCATATCATTTAAGCCAGTACAGATCCAGTAATAATAGCAGAGAGGATAAGGTCTGATAGGTGTATTGGGTTTGCATGGCAAGGTTTTGGTGCTGGTGGGTGCTTACAGGGGTGGCTGCTGTGAGAAGCTGCCAGAAGCTACCCCCATGTCCAGCAGTGCCAACGCCAGCTGGCTCCAGGACAGACCTGCCAATGGGCCAAGGCCAAGCCCATCAGCAATGGTTGCAATGCCTCTGTGATAACATATTTAAGAAGAAAAAACATCACTATTTCACAGATGAAATTGTGGTCAGAGAAGAGAGGAGTGAGAATATGTGAGAGAAACAACTCTGCAGACACCAAGATCAGGAGAGGGAAGGGGGTAGGAGGTGCTCCAGAAGCTGGAGTTCAGATTCCCCTGTAGCCCCTGGTGCATCCCATGGCAAGGCAGGCTGTCTCCCTGCAGCCTAGGGTGGTCTGTGGTAGATCAGAGATCCACCCACAGTCTGTGGGAAAAAAAGGGACCCATGCTGGAGCAGTTTGTGAAGAACTGCAGCCCATGGGATGGACTCAGGTTGGAGAAGTTTGTGGAGGACAGTCTCCCATAAGGGACCCCATGCTGGAGCAGGGGGAGGGCTCTTCTCCTTGAGGAGGAAGCAGCTGCAGAAACCATGGGATGACTGATTGTAAACCCCATTTCCCATCTCCCTGTTCTTTGTGGGGAGGTGAGGAGGTAAAGCATTGGGAATAAAGTTGGGCATGTGATGGAAGGAGGGGTGTGGGGGAGGTGTTTTTAGGATTTGTTTTACTTCTCATTATCCTGCTCTAATTTTGATTGATAATGAATTCAACCAATTTGCCTAAGTAAAATCCCTTTTGCCCATGATAGTATTTGGTGAGTGCCCTCTCTCAGACTTTAACTCATAAGCCTTTCATTATATTTTCTCTCTCCTTTCCAGAGGAGGAGGGGAGTGATAGAGCAGCGTTGGTGGGGACCTGGCATCCAGCCAGGGTCAAGCCATCACAAAGAAAAGGTAATAATAAATGTAGAATATAAAAAGTTTGATATTGTTCCTATTTTGCAAAAAAGTATCTGTAAAAGTGATATTTTGATAATTAAATATCCATTATTCCACCTGGATAAACTCTCAGAATGCTATCTTTTGTACTTTTTAAGCATTTTCTTTTGTATTCCTATTTCTGTCACTAGCTTTAGCTTTTCAATAGGCACTCCACCTTCCCCCTTGTATTTATTCATCCTGACTGGAAGACCATTGCATACCAACGAGTTAGGGATCCATATACGTTACCCCCAAGTATGTCCAGGCCCTTGTTGTGCCATGCTGTCCGTCCAGAACACCCTCGGGACTGTGCGGTCCCTTGGGACCCTTGGCCACAGGGTGACCTCAGCTGAACCTGAGTGCACTGTGTGGCCTTGCCTTTAGCTAAAAAGGACAGCAAGAAGTTCTCCTGTGACCATCAGTTCTGTTTGACTGTAGAAATGATAGATTGAGTCACTTCCTTGTAAGAAAATACAATAACAGCTCAAGTGATCAAAAGAGGAAACTCTCTGCTTTGGACAGGGTCTGCATTGCATGCTGCGTGTGGGTTGTCAGCAACTAAGGGAATGTAAGATTATCTGTGCTATTCTTTTCTTATAGTTTTAATTCTAATAAATGACATTTTGAATGATACCTTTCAGTCTGAGCGCCTTTTTTACGGTGACCATAATGGACCAGCACCTCCCATTGCAGAACACCATGTAAGACAATGATTCTCTTTGTTCTTGTCCCCAAGGTTATCTTAAAGGATTAAATTGTCATGACTTAACACCAGCTGGCAGCTAAGTACCACATGGCTGCTCATTCATTCACTCTCTCCCTGCCCTCCCCACCCCCCGTGGGAAGGAGAATTGGAAAGAAAAATTGGGCTAAGAACAATTTAATAATTGAAACGAAGTATAAAATGTGACAATAATAATTGGATACTACTACTACAAATTTTAATGTAAAGAAGGAGGAATGAAACTGAAGACATATGTATGATACATAATAAAATTGCTCACCAACACACTGACTGATTCCCGTCCAGTCCTCAAGGAGTGATTGGTGGCTTCCAGACAGCTCTCCCCAGTTATATAATGGCGTGATGTTCTATCGTACGGAATATCTCTTTGGCCAGTTTAGGTCACCTGTCCTAGCTGTTCTCCCTCCCAAGCTACCTGTGCACCTCCTCACTGGCAGAAGACGGGAAAATGGAAGTTCTTGACTTAGAGGAAGCGCTACTTCACAACAACTAAAACATCAACATGTTATCAACATTATTTTCATACTGAATCCAAACCACAGCATTGCACCAGCTATTAATACGAAGGAAAACTCTATTCCAGGTAAAACCAGGATGACCATAGGGTATTATTTTAAAAATAAACATATTTGGAGTGTTCCAAATTTCAAGAAATCACTTAAGGGGCAAGTTAAGAGCTAGATTTAAAATCTTAGCAAAAATTGTTTACTTCTGAAAAGTAGTAAGGCAATAAGGAAGAAGGAGATCCCACACCACTCCTCTTGGAATGGAAACCAATTCAAGACTTGAGACACACAACTTACTCAAATGTGTAACATATACTTCCACAAATAAAAGAAGAAAACTATGTGATAAGACTTGGCTGTATTTCATCTCTTCCCATCTAAGTGCTGTGAAATGCTGAGAAAAGTCCAGGATTTTGGCTGTTCTTGTAAGAAGCTAACTCAGCCAACAGTGATTGTTCCAGCCTACTCCAGCTTTTCTAGTTGAGGAAACTATGTCCAGTGCCACAGGGAAGTCTGGACTTCTACACATGTACCAATTACATGAAGGACTAGAAATCCGTTCCTTCTCGGGCCAGCAGTAATTGTCTTTTCTTATTAATAGGCTGCCCAGAGGTTTTTGTTCCCTTCTTTGCTTAGTGAGTTTCATGGGAAAGAAATGAACAGACAATATCTAAATTAAATGTGGTCGTTATGTATAACTGGCAACCTTTTAATAATATGCAAAGAGGAATTTCCATCCTTATTTACAGTCTTCCAGTGTCCAAAAAGGACAAAGCAGTCACAGCTGATGCTATTTTTAGGTCTGGATCAGGCCTTGTAGCGTGTACTGTAGAGCAAAGACTGACACAAACTGAAGGATAATTACAATCAAACTCATGAAATTTTAACATAGAAATGGTTGTATTATTTAGAACACTAATGTGGTTTCAGCAAAAAGTAATTACTGGTTATCTTTTGCCAGAGACATCATTTACTGTCTAACTCTAGAGGTGCTGTTTATGTAGGAAATAATGCAAATAGTTTCAAATATTTTAAGTAAGTCCACAGTAAATATTTTTTGTCTGCTTCAACTGCCTTTGGTTGAAGAAACTGGACTGGTACCAAACAGAATACATGTAATTTCTCCTTAATTATGGTGAATCATATTTATTTCAGTTTTCTAGAGTGGTTTACATTGCAAAATTTACCCCATTATAACAAATTCCTTCACAGCTTTGTTAGCATATCATGCTGAGAAAAATCTTGGGCTGCTGGATGAGGCTGTATCAGCAGTTAAAAAAAATATAGCCAGTCTCACATTAAAGTTTCGGCCACTAGAAAGGTGGAGAAAATATGTTCTTCCTCATAATTTTGTGTGTTACAGCAACACCCAAAGCATGGCAAGAGATTAAAAGTTCGAAAGAAATGCAGCTAGTCCATGTCCTGTATACAAGGTGCATGGTGAGAGATGGAGAAAAGGATGGTGCGGAGTTCCTTCTTTACCTTGACAAGGAAGTTCTAACAACAAATGGTACAATAAAATAGCTGGTTTGTTAAGATAGAATGCAACTACAAATCATGAACAAATCTACCCATGTGGGAGAAACCCATATGCACAGAGCATCACATAAAACCTGAATGACTTTCCCATGACATGTTGCACAGGTGCTCTCCATGGAGAGAAGTTCCTCCTTTTGGTCATTTATGCTATTATGTAAAATTTTCACACAAGAAAGCAATTCTATTCATAAAGAATCTTTGTATGAGAACTTCTTACTGCACTTTTAAATAAATCAAGGAAAATTTTAAGTAAAAGCAAGAGCATACATATTCAGGTCCCCATGCTTACCTGAAAGTTATTTCAAGAACTTAACAATTAAATAGGACAGATGTAAGGTCACTGTTTTACTTAAGTCCTTGCTTGAACTGGCAGCTAAGACTCTGAGGAAACTCAGTGTGCAGTGAGCACACTTCCCAGGGAGCTGCTCCCAGCACCCACAGTAAAGCTGCTGGACCAGGCTTCTGGGACAGGAAACTTGTTGCGGTGTGCTATGGCTAAGTTTCAGCCAGGCACTGCTGTCTGCCCCCTTCCCCACCCTCGGTATCTGGTTTCTTCCCCTGAAGGGCTCTGTATTTTGCAATCCTCTACAAAGCCTGCCAAATTCAAACCCAGCACTCCCACCTTATAGGATGTTTGTACCCTCTCCCACCCCGTCGTGTTGGTATATATGCAGCTGTAACACCCTGTGCCAGCGCTTCCCTGGCACAATCCTGGTGCCTGAATAAACCATCTGGGAAGCCCCTCCGTTTGTCTCTCCTTCCGTGGCGCGCCTGTAACACTGGTGGTTAGGTGAAACCCTGCTGGACCTTCGCCAACCCTCCCGCACTCCCAAAGCAGCTCAGCAGCCCCTAGCACCACGAGCGGACACCTGGTGACCCTGCCGGAGGCATTGTGGCAGAAATTCTCCGTTGATGCATTACTACTAGCTTCAGCTTAAACATCACAAAATGAACTATCTTTTTAGTAAATCTGTGTCTATATGTGTGCCTGACCAAGCTGCAAGTACTATACTGCAACTTGTGTTCTGTACACTAGAATGCTTCCAGTTGGTCTAGACTTTGATCTAGACCTTTCTTATCTTTCTTTTTTTTTTTTTAATTCTTTTTTTCATTAACAATATTAACAAAAAGAATGAAGAATTATGAAGACAAAAAAATTGAAAAAAATCACAGTATCTTTTAGGGCTGCTTGAAAACATTGCACTGGAAAGGTTTCTGTTAGAAGTTCCTGATTTATTAAAAGAAAAGGCCATTCTAAGGAACATATCAATTCAGATAAAATCAGAAATAAATTTAGCTGATTGCTGTTGGAAACCCATTTTGATTCCTGATGTCAGCAATCCTGACTTTCTTAAATTATGCATTCCTTTATTTTTATAGTGGTGTGACTGCACACAATTTGTTATTGCAAGTGGCTTTTATTAACGTCAGATAGTGCATACTATATGGGTAGTGAAGCAGTTCAGAGAGGATTTTCAGTTTTTCACCTTTTATTCAGGAAGTGTCCTACCATTTCTTTTTTATTTACTATTGAAGGATTTTTTTTTTCCTTAATACTACTTCAGCTGCATTGGTCTTCATTAAATGGATCTGTAATAACACAGTAGCAAACCTGTGAAAAATCCCTGCTCTTCAGTAGAGATGACTTTTTATATATTTTGATTTTTTAGTGCAAATTTGATCTCTTAAAATTTGACAGGCAGGAATTTTTGACTGAAATTTACTTGCCACTCTGACTTATCTTTCACTCTGGGCTTTGATGCTGTTTTAGACATCCAAACAGGAATGGTAGTGCTCTCGAGCCAAAAAAATATTAGTTAACATTGAACATTCTCTGTGTAGCCCAGTGTTTGTCCTCTCTTATATTTAAAAACATTTATGGCTATCAGGTGAAACAAACATTACAGATGATATGAAATTGTAGAGAATATAGACAAGAAAGAAAAGTGGAGAAGAAACAAGATTAAAAGTCTGAAATCTGTTATTCACCTTATTGTAATGCATGCCCTGTAAAGCAACCTGCTTTATATAAAGCTGCAATACAATTTAACAGGTGATAGTTCCACAGAGCTCTTCAGTGAGTTTAAATGTACAGTTACTTACGAAAAGGTGCTATAAATTATGAGACTAAAGTTCATCACCTACTGTTCATCAGATTACAGCAATTAAAATGTCACAAAAATAGTAAACTCATAAAAATTTAAACTGGCCAATAATGATTTGGAGTAACTGCAGATTCACCAGGAGAGCTGATTCAGGCCCTGCCAAGCCTTATTTTCATCACATATTTCATTGTGCTAATATGCCAATTTTTACATCTGCATGTAACAGTCAGGGAACATTTCTGTTGAAAAATAACCTGGTGAGGGGAAAAAAAGAGATAATTTCCCTGAATGTGTTTATCATGAGGACTTACAAATAGTTCCAGAAAAACACAGAAAACTGGGATTTTTAAATCATCTTTTCTGGAAAAAGCCCCTAACCATCATGTCTGCACCTATAGAGCAGATATATTCTGTTAGGATTTGACTGTAACACAACTTTTCCCTTCTGACTTTGCATTGTAAACTCTCACAATCTTATTATTTGTCTTGTGAGTCTTAAGAACCTCTTGGATTAATTTAACAGATTATCAGCTTTCCTTTATTAAAAAGATATTTTCTCTGTCCTCCTGGCTTTAGAATCTATAAGCTTGACTGAACAATTTTGAATCCTAAGAGTAACACTGAAAAACAAGACTATTCAAAACCACCTTGAAAACTGCCTTGGTATTTCTGGACATTTAGAACTGGCAATATTGCTGCTGCTCATATTTGGGTGAGCAGTTAGGTCACAGCTATTTTATGGACTTGTTACTATGAGAGCTTTATACCACCTGGAGAGTTTCTTCCTGCCAACTCCTCATTGACAGCACAAGCTGACAGGAACAAAGGAGTAAAGCTTCATTCCTCATTTTAGCCATTTTAACAAAAAAACCTGTCACATCTTTACTGAATGGAAAACTCCTCTGTCACACACTCTGTAATAAAAAGACTGCTTTTTTTTTTTAATAGCAGAATGTTAATGTAATAAAATGACATTTGCAATCTGTTGAATTTTTTTATCTTTATGTTGCCTGAAGAAAGCAAAAGGTAATGTTACTGAACAGGTTATTTTTCTTTAAAAAGCCTATGCATCAGTGGGAGAAGACATGGGAAAATTATTCTAACTTTAGCATGATAATGTATGATCCCTATATTCATTTTAATGCTTAGTTTTGCACCCTACAGTGCTTAGCACAAATGCCAGAGATTAATGTGGCCTTGTGTTAACTCCCTACATCTGTTACTAATGAGTCTTGTGCCAGCTAATGCTTCCTTATTAACTTATTTTAGTGATTGAGATGTCCTAGAGAAGTCTTAGTTTTGAGAACAGAGATAGAGTGCTGGAGTAAAGAATGATAAAAGAAGAGCATCATAACCCGACCACATATTTGAGATATTCTCCAGGAAAGAAAATTCATCAGATCTGGGACAATAAAAGGGAATTTTGAGAAATGGGGATGTTCCCAAAAGACCACCAAAGATCTTCAAAAGACTTTTACTCATGTCCAAATAAGTTAATGGAAATAATTAACCTATATGCATGCATTCAGGAAATGTAATGAATATGTAATAGAAATGTGATGAATATGTATTATCTTCAAGAATATAACCTGATCTGTTAAGCTGCTGTGTATGCATACTGCAATTCTGTAGAATACAGTATAGTTAGTTTTATCCTTGTGTTTTATGTTTCAATTTAGTTCTTAATAATTTTTTTAACTGTAAATGGTGAAATCTGGTATCTCTTTTAAAGGTAAGTGGATAAGAGATTCAGAACCCAAATATGTGGAGTTCTAACATACCAGAAGCAGACCAGTATCACAGAAACCTTTTCCTGAAGCCATCGAAGATTAAGCGATACCACAGCCTTTTGAACAAAGAAGGCTGATGAGGCAGATAAATGAATCTTGACACAGGACAGAATGCAAAAAGAAAAGGTTTGGAAGAAGGGAAAGAAAAATATTTTGATATCTTAGATGAGACTTTGTATTTCAAGATCTCATGCTGAGCTGATGATCGGATGTTCCATAGTCACAGAAGATAGTCTCTTAAAAAATGCTCAAGAAAGGTGAAGGCAATGCACATATATTGTTCTTGGTCTTGTCTACATCTCTGTAGCACAGTTGTATGAAAGGATACTCCAGGCATATTTTCAGATTATGATTTTGACCTCCACACATAGAACTTTAAGATATCTAATGTCTGCACTAACATGCAATTAATCAAATCCACTGTTTTCTTCAGAGTCTCATGTACAGAGTTGGAGTCGAATGGATGAATCTGATCTTCAAATGAAAGGCCCTGTGTTTAACGTGCATTGTTCACAGCTAACCATGTTAGAAGGGAACTTCTGACATCATGTACCAAGAAACTCAGGGCACAGAAAAGGCTGGGCTTTGTGAAAGAAGGGAAAGCTGAAAGCAGATGGAGTTCATTGGATGGAACTCAAATGATACAGATGATTGACTAATTTGCAAAAAAATTTTCACTAAATAGTTTATTTTTATCCCCATCTTTTTATCTTTCTTAAAGGACTGCATTTTTGGCTACAGTTATGCTTACTAGCATTAGCATTTTATCTACTTTTGTAATGTTTCAGAAGCAGAGACTAAAAAAATGTAAAAAACCCTATACTCTTCTACTAAAATCAAAAGTAAGTTTGCATGTGTCTTTATTTCTAATGAAACCTATGCTCCAGAATAAAAAAAACCCCCAAAACTGTTTATGAAATGCAGAACACATTTTCAATGATTTCTGAAAGTCAAGTACTATTTTCTGACAACTGTAAACTGTAATATTCTCCTCTATCAAAGAAAAAAAAAGTTATAAAAGACTAGTTTATGTCAAATTCATATTTACAGAAAGAAAAAATATTCATTTATCCAAGTTGCTGAATGAAGGATTTATTCTGATCATACTTCATGAACTTCTGGGATCCTAGGAAGACTTTTTTCCTAGGCAATTGAAAATGAGAGAGGAGTGGAAAAATGAAGAAGCAGGAAGGGATTCTGGGACATGGTATCTCACGTGTGTGCTTTCAGGAGGTATCCAAATATGCTAGAAACACCTTCCCATATGCTTTAGGACATTTATAAATAAAGTACAGAGGGATACACTGTTTTTCTACAGATTAAATCTCTTTTACATTTATGGCATGCTGCTCCATAAATGAGTTTACCTTGTAGCATTGGTGGCTAATATGTTATTTGTGGCAGTGACCCAACCAGCTGCCTCCATGAGAACTGGAAAAATAATTTGGGCAGATTTTCCTTCCCAAAATAGTGAATCTGAGGAAGATGGAGGCAGCATGCTTGGGGGAGATTCCCTCTCTGCCACATTTTAACCCTGTCAATCATAGATTCTGTTCCACCTCTGTTATTTTAATATTCATCACATTGTTTTACTATTCAAGAGTTACTAGAAACTTCTGCTGTTCTGTTCTACCAGTTGGTTAATGCAAATATGTTCCGCCTTTGCCCAGAACTCATTGGAAAACTGTCATCCGCCATCAATCTGTGATTTGATGAGAACCCTGGACCCCCACCTTCTGACCACCCCTTTCCATTCCCCTTAAAACTCTGTGTAACCACCTCCTTGAGGTCTTTCTGATAGCTCATATCCTGAAGAGAGAATAAAATCAGGGTAGTGCTATCAGGAGTCCGTTCTCTCTTCTTTGCTTCTACCTGCTTTATTAACACTGACTGCTCTGCCTTCCACTGTGGAGGCAATACCTACGTATATAGATAGACAAAGAGATACTGCTCTTCTGCACCATCTATCTGACCCAGGGCGCTGGATAAAAGATTGTCCCACAGAACACCGGGCAGTTTTACGGTTCCTGAACAGCGTTAGCTGGCTCCCCGAACAGGGACCCTCTGAAGAAAACACGCGCAGAACAGAACCCTGGACCAGAACCGGAGAACAAAGTCGCGGAACCTACCGAACACGTGCGGCGGCCCCCCCCCACACCGCGGCAAACAAAGACCGCTGGACACTGCAGCCCCGCGCCACCACCAGTGACTGTGGGGGGTCGGCGCCAGCCGCCGGTCCACGCCGCCTCACCCTGCCGAAGTGCACAATCACACCACACACACGCCGGAGCCGTGCCCACAGCGAGCCTGCCACCTCCACGCAGTCCACCGGTGCCCGCCAGCATGAGCGCCACTCCACACTGCCTTTCACACCTGCTGCCGTGCCATAGAGAGGCTTTGTTTCCCGCCGCAGCCTCCATGCGCCACTGCGCGCTCGGCACTTCCTGCAGTGATTCGCCGCGGCCACCAGCAGAGCCGCCACTGAAGACAGCGAAAAAAGCACCGTTTTTGCCGCTTTTTCACCGCAGGCACCGTGGCCAGCACCTCCCGTCAGCCTGCCACCGTTGCTGCATGCAGCACTGGAGCGCCGCACTACCCCGCGCCTGCCCAGCTTGCTGCTGCCGCCAAGGATTCCAGCCACGGTTTCTGGAGGCATGTGGACTCAACAGACCATGCCACGTCGACACGGCGCACGCCTGTCCACAGCGGAGACCATGCTGCTGGTGGCCCCAACACCGCTGGTGCCAGCAGTGCAGCTGCTGGAAAGCCACAACTGACCACAAACCGCGTCTGCGCAACGCCGTAAAATCGGACAGAGGGATCTTTCTTTTATAGCACTTTTATTTTTTATCCAGCGCTCGGTCGGAAGACAGCACCCACACGTGGGCTTTCTACTGTGTAGAGAGGCTCCCATAGGAGAGCCGACAATCCTTTTTTTGAACCCAAAGAGGACTGCCTCAAGGTGGAAGACTCGTCCCCAGGCTTTTTTTCCTGGTACCAGTTTCAAAAGTAGCTTGAACACCCTAGAAGGGTATGTAAGTGTTCCCCATGTGTTTCCCTGTGTGTGAGGGGGTTGTGTTCTTGGTAAAAGGGAATACGCTGGTTATCGGGACTGTTTTATTTTGCTTTGTCCTTTTTCCTGGGCATGGGGTGAAGATGCTGGTTGCGCCGTTTTGATGAGAGTTTAAGTATGGGTTCGACTTTGTCAGCAAATCAGAGAGAACTTTATTATGAAATTAAAGATATTTTAGTGGGTGGAGGGAAGAAATTTTCAAAAGGAGAAGTCAAAAGACTTATCTGTTGGATTTTTGAACCTTTTCCCCAGGTGTATCCAAAACAGACTAGGGATCTGAAGTTTTGGAATTCAGTAGGAGCTAAGATTGTCTCTCTTCATGTAGCAGGAGACAAAAACGTTGCAAAATTCAGACCTTTAGTGATTTTAATCTGTGAAACTTTAGTGGAAAGGGAAAAGATGCAAAAAAAGCCCCAGTTTCATCCCCAGTTAAAATCCCTTCCTCTCTTCCCTTACCTACTTCTCCTAAACCCCAGTCCCCTACATTGAAAAGACCGGGAGGTGCAAACTGCCAACAGGCACAGAGGAGCCACCGTCTCTCTGGTTCTCCTCGGTCTCCTCAATACCCTTGCCAGGGTGGTAGTTGTGAACCCACCACGGACTGTACTTTAACCCATTCCCCTGCTCCCTCTTCCCCAGTTGCTGATCCCCAAAATTGTTCACAAAATCACGGCCACCCAGTCCTTTGTTCTCCACAAGACAGAGGTGACCGCATGGCACTGCCACAGTTATTGCCACCCTAGACTCCACTGGAAAGAGTTTAGAGTTTATAGACAACATTTTGCATTTACATCAGGATTCAGCTTGTTTTAAACCTCAGCAATAACCCCAGAATGACATGGACACATCATAACTATTTCCCTTTTCCTAACTACTGGGACAAAAGTATGGTTTAATAAGCTTCAGCTGTAGATTATTAAACTAAATATATTTGAATACAATTCTCATTACTGTAGTTAAAAATGCAAATTGAGACACTCCAATTATGGTTCCCATATGACACTGATTTCCATTAATGATAATTTTACAGGATTTTTAAAAATTGAACGAATATTAATAAATCATTACTTATTCTTGCAGAGACCATTAAGTATCAAATAGTTGCTTTCAGTATCGTTCTTGTTCTGCTACAATGATTTATAACCAAAAATCACATGTACAACCTGCCTTTCCCCCAGGACTGGTTCTCAGTATCTACACATAACTAGATAAGAGAGAGCAAACCTTAGCAATGGCACTTCAATAAATCAATGCTTCCCAGTTGTTATGGTGCTGTGTCTGTGGCACTCCTTGCTTCCAGCACAAACTCTTCATTGCATACTGATGCTCAGTGGCATACCAAGCCTAGCTTTGCTGTTCCTGGATCAAGGAAGAGTTCCATGATTTCTTTCTTCTGCTTTCAATGTAATTGATTAAACTGACAGACAAATTTTAAAAAGGATCTGGCATATTGACAATAACTGTTTCAATGAAGAAACACTGATTTCATGATTAATTTATGTTGTAGTAACAGTCATTATTACAATTATATATCACTGTATGCTAATGCCAGAAATACTTTGGACTTGTTATTGAAAATACATAATCTACTTAGTTTCCTAGTACATCAAAGAAGGATACACTGTGATACAGTCCAAATCATTCTCTCATTGAATTTCACATGATATAACAATACAATTAGACCTCAGATATTAAGAAAGTTTAAAATCTAATATTTTTTGTAGAACAAAAAATAGGTTCAGGTTGTGCCCTCCTTCCTCTCAGACAAGTTTCAAAAGACCTGAGAGAGCAACAAGCAGCTCACTTATGATGAAAATAAGAAGAATAATTTAATATAGAGGTCACAGAATGGAATATCAAAATAAGCAGTATAAAATGGGCTGTGGTATGTAAAAATAGGTTGTTGTTTAAACATCAGGAAAAAAAATTACCCTGGTATCTAGCATAGATTGAAAAATATTTATTTAACCATAGATATTGACTTACCAGAAAGTTCTAAATAAAGCAAAAGAACTGGGATGAGTCCTGCTAAAAAAGACGTGGAATAAAATTTAATTCAAAAACCAGTGTTTCATCTTGTTTTAGGGAATTAATATTTCCATTAAAGCTTTTTTTCCAAGGACAAATAATCCACAGTGAAAACATCCCAAGCTTTTCTAATGAAAAAAGTAAAAAAACCCTGAGGACTGCAATCTAGCATGTGAATTCTTTCACAGAAGAACCCTGTGAATAAGAATATACCACTCCATCCTTAGAAGGAATTATATCTTCTTCAGTAAGATTAAAGAGATGATGCATGTACACAAGGGTTTCAAGATTCAGAAATAATTTCTTATCTTGAGGGAAAAACCTGACCTAATTTCTTTCCCATGATATTCTAATCAAGAGTTTTGGGGAGATTGGGGGTGGGGCTGGGGTGAAGGCGTAAGATTAATCTATGTAGGGTATAGAAAGTTCTTCTAAAGTTAGGCTGCTACCATGGTATCCCAAGCCAGACTTCAAGATTCCTGATTTGCGTAAAAAGATGGGAGGAGTTTCAGTCTGATGCAGTAATATGAATGCGCTTTTTTCTTGAGAATGTAATTAAAACATTGCATTGGCACAAATGACAATTATCTCAAACAAGTTACATAAATAAATAAATAAATAAATTTAAAGTTTTGAATTTCTTTCTTGTGAAACAAGATGAATTAAATTATGATAAAAAAATCCCAAAAAAATAAAATTAAAAAATAAATTAACAGAAATAAATTGATGAAACGCTTTTAGGAGAGGTTTGTACCAAAGTTGATTATTGATCCCTGTTGATACCTTTGAGATTTTACTCTGATGGGATCTAAAGGACATTACCTCACCTGGAAGTACCATTTTAGGTTGCCTAATCACGCTTTATTGGTCTACCTTGAGGGACACCCTTGAAGTCTATAAAAAACGTCAGTGTAAACTGGCTTTTCATAGACATTGCACCTAACACGTATTTCTCAGATATGTATGTTATTCCTATAATGAAATTTCTAAAATGAAGCTATTCATTCCTTTGTAAATTTTGGGGTTGATGATTTTTTGTTTAGCTTCCTATCAGTTTACTAAATGGGAAAAAAAAAGACTGCTAGAAGTGAGAACCAGTTTGTTTTCACCTAGGATTGTAATTCTGAGTATCAAATGTTTTACGAAAGTGGTTCTGAAATGAATGTTCTCTCTAAGCCAAATGTGCGGATTTGCATTTTTGAAGAGTTACTTTGACTGTAGAATATACATGTTCCTTTTCACTGGATTAATTATATATTCTTAATAGTCAGCATAGATTTTCTCAGTACTCTCAATATTTAGTACTTAGTCACTTTTCTACTGAAATTAGATACTGCATAATTTTGCACTCAATGTCTCCTTTATTGAATTTGACCAGTTTATCACTGTCCTTTCTCACTGCAGTGCAAATAACTTCTATCTGCATATGGGCAGGCAGTGATTATCAGTCCATTCACCAGCAACTGTTAGGAGCAACCATTGGAGCTAAATTAAGAAATAAAAATGGTTACAGAATTTTTATTGAATTATTATTTTTGGCAAAATTTATTTTGAAAAGAAAAAGCATTCTTTACAGTAAGTCTTCTAAAAGAGATATCTAGAAACCCATTTACAAAACTTTTGCACCAGAAAAAACGAAAACTTCTGTTTGAAAACTACATTATTTGGAGAGATATTTTGTTATTTTATATTACCGTTACCATTTTTTCTTTTCTTCATGATGTTTTAGTAGCAAATGCAATTAGTAAATATCATATCACATTACAACCTATGATAGATCATGTCACGGCAGTGCAGCAGAACTTAAATATGCTAGTTTCTTTTCTGTCTACTTAATTAAAAAAATGAACAGCTGATGTCACATAGAGTAGGACTACATATTTTTTCAGAATTATGTTTGGTACAAATTTGGAATCACATTAATTCAAAACATGAATGTTTTCCACAAAGGGAAACTCTCAGTTCTCTCTTAAATCTAATTACAAAGTGTAATGGTGCATTCAATAATGTTTTTTTCTTTTGCAGGGAAATATTAGATAACAATATATAATTAATAATGCAGCACCTATCTCCTACACTGCATACAACATTGTAGTAGTATATATCTAATGAGGAAGAGAGAGGTGATTTCTGCAGACAGAGGGAGAAAGATGATGTGGAAATATTGGGGAAACTTCTGAGGACAATGGAATTGTAAAATTCAAAGTTGACCCTAACAGACTGCTGAGGTAATGAATACTGCAGTCTCTACATTAATTTCTCTTTTTTGAAGAAACATGTCTCTGATAGAAACTGTACTTTAAACAACATTTCTGTTCCACTGTATTCTGCTACCAGAAGTATAAGTGTGGGCATACAAACCTCCTGGCTATTTCCCTGGGCTTCATCTGGCAATCTAACCTGAGAGAATTCTGATTTACTCACTGTGTTTTCTACCTTATTACTTTTCTCAGCAGCAAATTATGCTGCCCATGTACCTATTATTTGTTCCTTACTAGATCCACCTACTTCGCATTTTTTAAAAACCAACCTGGAAATTATAAAAATACCTTTTCCTCTCCTTTTCCAGATTTCTCACTATCAGTTGTGCCAGCCATTAGCCAAAGTATGAACCCAGGTGACAACATTCCAGTAAATTCTGGTGACAATATTCAGAGAGATGAGATACTTTTTCCTGTTCATTTTCCAAATAATTTCTTTACCTTTTTTTCAGAGCATGAAGCTTTGATCTTATTCTTTATGCTAATTTTTGCATTTCTCAGGTTTTCTTCTTTTTCTTTTTTTCTTTTTTTTTTCCTTTAGAAAAAGAAGGCATCAAATGAAAATCATTCTTCTCCACAGGATATTTTATCCACTTTGATCTAGTCATTCTTCATATGGTCAAGTAAGAGTCCAGTAGTGTTTTGCATAAAAGTAAGGGGAAAACAGCTTCTATTTTTCCAGCTACCAGTATGTTTTTTAAAAGACTCGTGGCTATACCTGCAACTGTTCCTGTGGTCACCCACTACATATTCTTTCTCATGAGCTTCAAATGTAAATAATTTTTATTAAGGGTCCACTATCATACTTTGGGCTCTCTCTTTTATTTTTCCTCCTGACAACAGTAAGAGTGTCTGTGTAGTTATTAATATATTTGAATGCTGTAGCAAAAAACCCAGAGTCAACAGAATTAATTTAAAACTCATCATAATAATACAGAAGAATGTACCTTGTCATCTTGGCTCCCTTCCTCAATGTTCTGCACTGGGGCTGAGTGAGAGAGATGGTGTGGGGCTCTTACCAGATCTCCATAAGAAAACAGTGATAAAAAATGGCATTGAAAATTCCACTTTTTAAAAAATACAAGATTAAAATATATCTTATGTACTTTCAGAGGCTGGGAATCCTGCATTTAGTGTAGCATCAGACAGACCCTAGATGACCTTTCATTGCCATTCATGGAGAGGTTTCTCCTTCCTCGGGTTCTGTGGTACCTTTTATTTTGTGCAACAAAGAAAATCACATCTTCTCCTGACGGGCTGGAATGCCCTCTCTGCCAAAGCAGGCACCAGCACTCAGCACAGACCTGCACAGGGAGTTCCAGCAGGCTCACGCTGCAGGCTCAGCAGCTGCTCATGCTAATGGCGTTCTCAAGGTTTAAGGGAAAGTCCCAACAGAGTAGGAATGTTTTGCTCAAGATCAACTAAATCCTTGAATACAACGTATTCCACAAGACTGTGACTGTGAAATTTTCATTTTATACACTATTTTGTAAGAAATAAATTTTCTCCATTATTTTCTTCATTTTTCCTTTTTTTTTTTTTTGGTGATAGTATCAAAGTGGAACCACATGACTGTGTTTCTACAAGTTTTCAAAACAGGATTGATGTTGATATCATCCTAATGATATCCTTGGAGGCTATTACATAATTTCATTGATACAGGAAACAAAACTGTGCTTCTTTGCTTTCTGTGGTTTAAAGGAACCTATTAGTTTGGTGATACATGTTTGCTTAGGAAAAAAAAAACCAAATTAAAAAAATTGCATTACTTCAGCAGTAAAAGCTTTGATGTAAAAGCTTTGAAAGTTCCATCTCAGTATATCCTATTCAGGTTCTGAAAATTGGAACTGTAATAATCAGCACTTAGGATGAAAAGAATAACTGAGCATAATTTTTTAATAGAGAGAGAAACTGCGTAAATTAGAAAGACATCAATAAATACTGGCATTCTGAAGAGAAGAGTAATGACATGAGAAAAGAGAAGTGATACTATTTAGTTAATTAAATGAAAATAGAAAAATATCATTACTAATGGCATTTCAGCCAAAAGTCAATATTTCATTGTTTAGCTGAATCTCTAGTGGTGCAGAAGAATATGCAGTCCAAACAAGACCTGTGAAAAGGACTACATGCTTCACAACATGCTAATGTCATTGCTGTGTTTAGGCATATAACTAATGCAAAACACATTCATCAAAATGAGCAGGTAAATGGCACAGGATGAACACTTGAAAGCTACAAGAGTTGCATCAAAGGGCATAAAGGATTCCAAATCCTCTCTGAATATTGCAGAATCAACCATTATCACTTTATCTGCTTACTATGGACTTCATTCAAAGAACATCAGTATTTACCTTCATCAGAATTCCTAAATCACATGGTGGTTGTAATGATCCTGGTGAAAACAAAAACCACCCCCATCATAGTAATAAAGCAGTAGCAGAAAAGAAAGAAGTTGTTGCTGGAAATTCGTCTTCAAGCATCTGTCCTTGGAGTGTTAGGAAACATCCCTGTCTGACCATCCAGGGGTCCTCTGGTGCAGTCACTCTCACACCACCTGAGCTGGGACCAAGGCTTCTTCACAGCTGCACCCTCACACTCACACAGTCACACTAGGTTTCCTCACCTCTCCATCCCAGGCTTCCCGTAACAGTCTCAGATGTCCACATTCTTCAAATAATTTGATGGTGGTGCAATAACTAAATAACAAAGTAACTGCTCAAGACGGTGCCTCTGAGGGACTCTGAACAGAGGAACCCCTGAGCTTTTACACCCTGACAGTCTGAGCACAGGAGAGTCTGGGGCCATGGGCTCCTACTGTGCCTCCCTCTGAGTGTCCAAGTGTCCAGTCCCCTGGCTGGGCCACAGCTCCTTGTGCCCTTTGTTACACAAAGGGTCAGCAGGGCACAGCCTCATGCCTTGGGCTCTCATCACCCAGAGCTCAACCTGCAGCTCACACTACGGCTGCTCACTGAGATACCTGTACTGAATGTACTCCTCAACAAGAGAATCAAAACTTGCTCTGTAATGATACGAACTAAACAGATTTTTCATATTCCTGGTGCAGGTGCATTCAATAAGAAGAGTGTGACAAGCTGCAAGTCACATGTAGGGTAAGAACAAGCAATATATTGCAACTTAAGGGTCCTAAAAGCACTTCTCTATTGGTTTGGGGCATGGCTCTGAGACCTCTGAAAGAGCAATGGTGTATAAATTCACCATCATGGGTGTGTTTGGGTTCAGTGTCTGTGGTCTTACTCCTAGCTATGCTCTAGAAGGTATAACTCTTTAATCTGGATATGCTGACAAATAAATGCCTACAGTAAAAGGGGTTACAGCTACACTTCACCTTAGGGTCTTCATTAAGGTGGTCCTAAAGATCAGGAACATATAGATCCATATAGATGATAGCCCTGTAGGCATGGTTCCAGGCATGGCTAGAGGATACTTTTCAGAGCAAGAGAGACTCCATGCAAATATAAGAGGCAACAAGTAGGTGTATTTCAAAGTACATTCTGTATTTAGCTCCTGCTTTCTGCCAATCAAATGCTGTGTAGGTACACTTTGGAGAGCCTAATTTTTCCATCCAGGGCATTGGCATAATTTGTCCTCAAGCAGTTTATGTTGTCTTAATAAGAAAACCCAAGTTGTCCAAATATTTTTTTCGTTCCCTAGCTGGTATGATGTGTTCCAAGATTGTAGTCACTATTGTATTAAATAACTTACATTTTGATAAAATTTCTTCTCAGAATTGCTTGTATCAGTAAAACAGTGAGGGTAATTAATCACTGACACAGTCATGTTATTCATTACTCCGTGAATTTAATTAAAACTGGATTTCCTCCTAGGGTAATGAAGTAACTTTTCAGCTCACAACATTTAGACTCCTGATTTCCACTTTTGAAGCTCTTGTGTACTCTACTGGGGGCAATTTGAAATGTTTTGACAGCACCCCTAACAGCCTGATTGACTGGTGGCAGTCAGAGTTTCAGGCTGCTTCAAGTGATTCATGAGTGTGACTAGTGCAGAACTGTCACTGTCAGAATCGCAGAATATTCTGAGTTGGAAGAGACCTACAAGGATCGTCAAGTCCCTCTCTTAAGTGAACAGCCCGTGATTGATGCTACTGTCAACTGAATGGTGAATGAGACTGTAACACCAGTTTAAAACTTTATGTCCAGCTGTGTGTTTGACTCCCAAACTGTACTTCTTCGATTTCACATCTTATATTGTGAAATTAGACTGGAAAATATTAACATTAAGTGACACCCTCAGAAGATATTTAAACACTTAAATTTAGAAATGTGAACTGCCTCATTTATCACAATCAAGGACTTGATATCTTGTTTACTAGCCAAGTTTTTCTGTCCATCTGGTGTAAGTATCAAATACAAGTAACCAATTTTATTGCAACTGCAAGAGTCCAAGTGCATAATCTTTTCCAAGGCTCAGAAACCCCCTTTCTATGAATTGTACAAGTTTCTGGCATGTTTCCCTGATTGCTACAGGGCAGATATGACTACATTTCTTCAATCTGCACATCTGGACAACAGAAATAAGTTCTTGTCAAACTGTGTTTTAACTAAGACTTGATAGTCATTTCTTCCCAGTGGTTTCCATGTATAATCACAGAATGGTTGAGGTTAGAAGAGATACTGGAAGATCCTACAGTCTAAACCAACCAGTGTCAGCCATAGCATGCTGCCCAGGACTGTATCCAGCTGAGTTTTACACATATCCAAGGATGAAGACTCCGCAATCTCTCTGAGCAACCTGTTCCAATGTTTTATCACCCTTACAGTATTTTTCTTTTAATGTTTAAATGGAATCTCGTGTGTTTCAGTTTGTATCAATTGCTTCTTGTCCTTTCACAGGATACCAATGAGAAGAATCTGGCTGCATCATTTTAATCAAATACTTATACAAGTTGGTACATGCCTCCCCCACCCCCAGGACATCTTTGTTGCAAGTTGAAAATTCCCAGTCCTTTCAGCCTGTCCTTATATGACAGTTGCTCAATCCTTTAATCATTTTAGTGGCCCTATGTGTATACACTTTCTTCTGAAAAGCTTTTGCCTTTATCCCTCACAGCAGCTGTCAATTTTTTATTACAACTTTTGAAGAGAGAGGTGGTGTTCTCAATCAATAAATCATTTCTGTGGCCAAAAATGGTTTGAAGCTTTGTTTTCAGACAATCTGCATCTCTATTAATTTTGGACTATTTTCACAAAAGATTGACCCTTAAGTAAAAAGCCTCTATGAATTATTTATTTCTGTACTTTCAGAGAAAGTTAAGCTGAACTATTGGAATGTCGTAAATAATTAAGAAATACATCTAAGTGTAGAATTCACGTAACTTCTGTTGTAGGACCCAAAAAATGTACTAGAATTTTCTGATATATTACTTGTGAGATTTAATTATATGAAAAATAACTTGTAATTTGAAAAGAAGCTTTAAAAATATTTAGTCTCCTGAAGTGTGTATGTTGTTTTCATATATTACTCACATGCACAATCAGGGTTATAACTAATGCTCAAAAAGTGCATCACATCAGAAAAGAACTTCTAATTCAAAACTATTTAGCTAATTTTAAGTGTGTCCTTGCATCTTGCAAGGGCTTATTTTGCTTTTCAGCTGAAACCTGTAATATCTTTTTTTTGTTTGTTTAAGTAAGGTGACAAGCTAGTTTTAAATATATTTGGATTTTTTCTAACATCTCACAAGCACCTGAATCCCAAAGTATTCAATGTCAAACAATTTCCTCCTCTTCAGTTATATTTTCTATAGATTTTACAGACAGTTTTGCATCAGGAAATTCTACTTTTGCAGGGGCAACTATCATTTTAGATTATAAAAGGTACTTTTCAAATAGCAGTTACCAAGCAACCTGTCACTACCTGACAGTTCTTTCCCCCGTTTCATAAAGCCTTTGTTATAAATATTTTTAACAAAAATAAAACCCCACCAAAATGCTTTGAAAGCAAGTTGTTACCAGCATATGGTTTTCAAGTCCAAATTGTTTAATTAAAAAAGCTTAAGTTTATATATTTAATTTGGAGTAAAGAAAATGGCATATAATGCAATTCTGAAATAACTTCTATAATAATGCCATTTAGACTGCCTTTCTTTTTCAAATATTTTGATTCTACTCTCAATTGAAATATTTGAACCTCACAATTGTATTTTTCTGGAATCAATATGAGCATTTTTTTCCTTAAATACCATCTGTAATCTTTATGTTGATGAAGTCTTTTTTTCTTAATGACTGTTAGGAAGCTTTTTATACTGACCTTGCTTGGATTCAGGGCATGGTTATTTGTCTTGATGGCTGTCTTGGTTTCAAAGACAGGTATTTGCTAAAGAAGGCAGAAGCCTCCTTTACAATAGGAAAATGTAACCCCCTTCCCTCCGAATTGGCAAAATTTTGAAATCAAGGGGCTTTCAGGCAATGGTATGAGAAAAAGAGGAATAACAGTCCTTTACTAATAAATTTATATATATAATGTGACAGACAAAAACAACAACAATGGTAACCACAACAAATAAGAACAGACAAACCCATGGACAGTCCCTTCCAGCTTTGTTGGCAATTCCCCTTTGGTGCAGTCACAGTCACAGCGGCAGGGGCACTGGTGCTCCCGGTGTGCAGGGAGGGTGCGATGACTCCCCTGAGAGGGGAAAGGGGGCTCAGGGATCCCGAGTTTCTTCCCTCGAGACACTGGAGCGGATGGTGGAGAGTTGGTAGAAACACGCAGCTGAAAACAGAAGCCCACGGCGGAGGAAGATTCTTTCTGGAGCTCCAAGCAGTCTCTCTCCCTCTCCTCTGGATGTCCAGAAGTGGTGTTCTCCAGCTGTGCTTAGCCCCTTTTAACTAGTCCCATTCCCCCAGTATCTCCGCCTCCGAGGGGAAATCTCAGATATCAGGGAATCTTAGATAAGGGCTAGCTAGCCGCACCCATCTCAGAGTCAACTCTTTTTCTTAATCACCCACCCATTATCACTTCCCAGAAACTAATCACTCACCCATTATCACTTCCCAGCAACAAGAATGGGGAAAAATTCCTAAGACAGGGAGACAAACAAACAAAAAAAAGTATCCCAAATCCCAACAATGGCAGACAACAGCAACTGATAGAAATACTGGTACTGAATATGGCCGCTCACTTGGAAGGGTAAGAACTCACCACATGTATTCTGAAAAGTGGGATAGGTGGAAACTTCTCAGGTGCTTACAGTGCAAATACCAATCATGCGGTATGTTTTAGGTTATGTTACCAGTAAAATCTGAATGTGTTAGTGAACAAAAGAGCACATGACCCCCAGTGTCAGGCCTGTAAATGAAGAGCTGAACCTGATAAAGAGTGATTCTCCCACATTATTTCTTGCTCTGAAAGGTGAAGCATACCAAGGAGTCACCCAAGGACACAGGGAAATGGATTGTTGAAGGGACAGTGTTCAAAGGAAGATGAGTATGCAGGATTCCATAGGCAAAGGGAATCCTCTGAGTACTGACTTCCTGTGCCTTGATGTACCTCTTCCTGAAGGCAGAGCGAGCCTGTGAGACACATCAAATAATTCTACAGTGAGATACAAGGCTGCTTGACCTCCTGCAATCTCTGTGACAACAGTGTTTGCACAAATGTCAGGCACGAGAATGGAAGTAGACTCCCTGTTCACCTTCCTGTGCTCAGCTTTTGTCTCTTCCCTTCAAAACCTACTGCAATTGTGCCTCCAAACAGCAGGACAAGCAGGCTTTCACTGCAAGTGTGTGCCATTAATGGCAGGGCTCTGAAACTGGCTCCTGCTCTGCTATGGACCAATAACTGTGATATGCTCACTGTGATATGTTCTTCATCTATCTCCTCTGTCTGCTCCATCTCCCAGCTCTGTATTTTGGCTTTTCTTTTACCTGAGAGAATATGAGCAATGCGTAGTAGACATCTGGCTTATGAGCTCTGTACAGGAGATAATTTCTCATTAGGGCACGATACCTGCTCTTCTTCAGACTCCTACAAACCCTTCAGCTTTTATAAAACAATAGAGATGTAACAGAAAATTAGGTCTCAAGTCTTTTGATGTAGATAAATAGATACAGAGTAGATGACGATAAAATAAAAATTGGTATCGTCTTGCACTTCAAATATGGTTCAAATTAGACTCTGAGATTAAATAAAAGGCTTCTTCACTTTCATAAAAAAACCCCAAAACTTACTCTTCCTCTAAATCCTGATTTTGAGATCAGAGCATGGAATTTCAAGGGACTGCTGAGCCATATTCTCAATTTGATTCAAATCCAACATGTACTACACCACCTTTTAAAGTCCCTCTTTTTGTGGAATTATAAGCCTGTTCTTAAATGTTAGTATAACAGATACATTTTAAAAACTGTTGGGCCTGGGCTTCACTATTAAAATTATATTTAAAAAATTAATTATTAGAAAAACAGAAGATTGGGTTCTTGTTCAATATGAGAAAAATATTAATGATAAAACTGTCAGAATGTGAGGCAGAATGGATTAAACATTTTTACCTCGTTTTAAAATTGAAAAAGAGTTCATTACCATGAGCTCTGAATTAACAGTATTATTGACGTTTATTTTGGTCTAATAAAAGGATAGTTTTGTAATTTGACAAAGCAGGTAAACTATGATCAAAACCATTACATTTTATTGAAATTAATTACTTTAACCTTACTTGAATCTGTATGGAAAAATATAGATAATTATAACAGTTGATACAAAAAAGAAAACTATGAAGGAATGTAGATCAGGAAATATATGCAGTTTTGACCAGTGTGATAAACTATTTTCAAAGGCAGGTTTTGGGTACAAAAAACTTTTGTTCAGGTTTATTGATTCATTCTTTACTATGTGCTTTTTGCTTTGATTTTTAACCTGAAACAGCAACTGGCTATTTCCAGCGAAGAGGTATTGCACATTAACTGTTGTCTTTTCCAAACTTAAAAATTGGAACTGTTAATTAGATTGTTTAAACTAACCAGAACATTGCTCCAAATGCCTGTGTAAACATGGTTGAAGAATTTCCTCTTTCAAGTAAGATCCACGTTTGGAATAGTTCACATTCGTATGAAAGGAAGTGCTGACCTTCAAACTCAATATAAAATACTTTTGTCTAACCAGCCTTTCAAAGAATTGACCATTTCTCAATACCCAAGTTCCATGAGAAACATTTCACATTTGTTTCAACCTCTTGGAATTTGCAATTGTTTGATGATCTGCTGTAGTAGTTTGTTTTCCGTGGATGGCAGCGGTTTCGGGGGCTGCCTGGGGTCGGGAGTGCCGCTCACTCGGCGGGGGGGGAGCGGGCACCATCTTTCGCCGAGGTCGCCGCGTGCGGGGCCGCCCACCACGCGCTGCTGCCGCACTGGTTCGGTAGC
>VYZT01032589.1:0-98273 GCA_013400735.1 Pomatostomus ruficeps | reverse complement strand
TTCTTCTTTCTTTCCTTCTTTCACTCTCTCTCTGTGGCATACCTATTTCAGACTTCTAATGAACAAAACTTACCACTCAGGGCCTAGTAAGGAGCATTAGCCCCCTCTTGTGGAAAAATACCTTTGATTCTTAATATGGTGAATGTTACAGAAAGCATACACAACATTACATCATACAACTTGTGTATCAGAGGAATACCTATGCAAAAAAATTTAGTTTGACAAGACTACCTGTCAGCAATCATTATATATAGACAGCTAATATTAACTCAGTGCTTGAGTATCTTCTTGTGTGAAATACAAGAATGCATTTCTGTGGTGTTATTTTCAGTCCTTTCCTTAAAGAGCTCCTGTTGTGTTTCTGACTGCCCAGAGCTGGTAGAACCAATGGTGGTAATTATCCCTTTGGAGTTCTTTTGGAAGGAATTCTGGTTATAGAAGAGATGATTTGAAAAATTAAAAGGGAATGGGAATAATGTTTTATGAAAATAATTAGGATGCTTATTTTGTGTCTATGATAAAATCTACTGATTAGGTGGAACTAAATTTGACATATAACGCATTTCTATCAATAACAGTAAAGAAAAAATCTTTTGATAAAAACTACTGTATTACATTAAAGTACACAGTGTAATACCATTTAGTGTAAAGGTATTATATCACGATTCAGAGAAGTTAAACTAAATATATACTGCAGTTTGTCTGGCCCAAATTAGCAAAGCAGAAAAATCTCATTGCCAGCTCATTTCAACACTGACATAGCAATTAGAGTGTAAGGACCTTTTAAAAGTTTACGGCTTGAACTGGTATTTGGGAACACAGCTTGTGGTGCTCTGTCTGACAGGCATCTGACATAATAAGGATTTCAGACACTGAAAACCAACATTCTGGACTTCATATTTTACAATTAAGAATGTAATATGCAAGTATCATGCTAAGAGTTTACTTTGTGAGGAGCCCGGTTCTAACTGGTGACACTACATAACTAACCATATTTCTCTAAGCTGTAGTCTTGCAAAACCCAGTTGAACTGCATCAAAGAGTTCATTAAAAAGCACCATGTAAAATGTAACAGATGGTTCTATATTAAATATAAGAATTTAAATCTCCTACCCTGAATATTTTGTGTTTAGTGAATTTACAGAAATACACTCCTATTCAATAATTTGTGAACTGAAAACTCTTTTAGCCTGTTTGTGCACTGTAAGTCATAATTTTGGTGAACATGAAGGAGGTTCCTACTTTGCGTGTTTTTTAGGTTCAGTCAATCTACTCTCAGTATCAATATTTAGCATTATGGATTGTGTTATAAATTTAGTTTCACTGGAGCTTTAAATATTGCATTACTGTTATTTTGTAAATAATATGACTGAGATGATTGGCAAATTATACTTGCTATTGTCATGTTGGTTTCATGTGGACAGCTCAAAGCCATTCTGAAATAAGCTGATGCAGTCAGATTTTTCTCCTTCATAGTGGTTCTACCAGGTTTCAAGGTTATAGAAGTTTTTTTGTTCTTAATCCCCACTACACAGCCTTTTATTTCAGGTCACACAGTAAATTTATCTCTTGTCTCTAGCTCTAAACTACCACAAATCAAACTCATACTTCACTCAAATATAAAAAGGTATTAAGATCTATTTCAAAACAAATAACTTCCTTGTGACTGATGCTTTCTTTTATAGCATAATCTGTTCTGATTTCTCTTGGCTGAGTTATTTACCAAATTTAGGATTCACCTACTAATCTCTATTTACCGTACTTAATTTGTAATGTCTTTTTATTCTAAATCAATTGCTGACGTTACAGATACAGAATCTTATTTGAATAGAACTATACACTGCACAATGAGAAAAATTCCTCCTAGACATACCCATGCAAAACTCCATTCTACTGAGGAAACGTTTCATAAGCAGAGCAGACAAGAAAATGAAGCCCAGTTAAGACTACAAGAGAGGACTGATAAGGATTATGTGAGAACAACAATGTGATGAGGATTTCTCTTTTATTTTCAGTTTGCAAACGTATGTCACAGAACAACTCTGTTTATAGTAAAACATGGGCAATTTGATATATGTATGCAGAACACACTTCCCCTCAACAATATGCATTTTGATCTCATATTAACAATGACCTGCACATTCTGTTGCATATAGAATAAGATCTCCAAAGTATCATGTCTCTTTCCATGTTGTCTTTCAGCTTTTTCTTTTTCTTTTTTTCTTTTTGCTCTTTTTCTTCTTTATTTCTTTTTCCCTTTTCATTTCTATTTCTCTTTTTTTTTCTCCTACTAGAAAAATTGCTTGGGCAAATACCTGATATTATTAATTGAGGGAAATGAAATTGGAACTTAAATGGTGTCTAGAAATGTGCACAGGCTTGGGTTCTTCATTTGTTTTGGGAAGTCTAGCACTTAGGAAGATCAAGATTTCACTAGATTTTTTTCTATTCACCTGTTCATGTATTTTTACACTTTTAGAGTTCATTTTTATAGCTACAACCTGTAAAGAGAAAAACTTCCCCAGCAGAGCACGAGGCATTACCTCACCTTGCAGAAGAGTGCCCATGCACTCCCTCCAGTGGGAAAAATTAAAGCTGCTAAAACATTGCTGGATTTTCCTAAGAAATTACACAAAAAAATAAACAAACCCAGCACTAATCTGTAAGCAAAGCTAAACAGGTAATTGGACATATTTTTATGTATTTAAATAAATAAAAATTAGAGTTTAAGTATTGATACTCATCTAAATGTAGGAAACACAGACTTATATTCATAGACAAATAGTTTAGGATTAAGAAATAATTGAGACAATGCATAGACCCCCTTATTCTGAGAAAGAATAGGCATTCCAATTAAACGTACAAAAATACTATTTATTATTCTTCTTTTACTCCTCCTTAGAAGAATATTTTACTGAAAAAAGCTTAAAGAATAAATAAAATAATTTTTTAATTTTAAATAATATTTTAATAGGGACCTGAAGGAAATATTGTAGTATATTTGGTTTACATCTAAAACAAAGTTTGGAAGAACCATAATACTATTTCCAAGAATGGAATAGGGATTCCCTCTAGAGGTTACCATACAAATAAAAGAAATGTGTATAATATTTTGTAACTAAAAATTATAACCGTAAACCAATTATTTCAAATACTCTTGCATGCTCTTATTGTTTGAAGTTATCTTATATGACAGTGATATAACAAATCTACTCCCAAATCTTCCACACAGATGGATAATTTGTGCATGTCTGAAGGTATGATTCTTACTTGCATTGTATTTTTACAGCTACCCATACCATGCATGATTATTCAGTATCTCAAAGCGGTTCTCAGCCACTGCAGTTTACATGAAATTGTTGCTTTCTGGTCTCTTAACTGTAATTCTGTTTTCCCCAAACAGTAAATGCAGCCAAACAAATCTGTTTTATTCCTTGGCATTTTTGTTAATTGGCAGAGCTACTGAGTTATTTAAAAAAATAAATAAAGCCCTGAATCATAAAAATAAATGTGATGAAAAAATAAGAAAGAATGCTAAAAGTCTCATTAATAAAACAGATGAATTTAAAAATTTTATGGAAAAGTATTCCTTGCTTACTTAGCAATCTTCAAACATGGTGCATTTCCCCCTCTTGATAAACATCTTGAAGGGAATCCAAGACAATGCTACTGCAGTATTTTCTGTGATAGGACTCTGCACTATTGAATCGTGAAACAATTACTTCTCAATGCATAGATTTCCGGCTGGGAAAATTACTTGGAGTGACAATCCAGCCAATGTCAAGGCTGAGGATATGAATTGCCTCCTATTCTATTGCCGTGAGCCATAATATAATGTAGGTTATACTACTTGCAATAAATAACTGGGTAGCTTTTGTAGCACATGCAGACTGCTTGTCATTTTTTCCTGCAATGAAGTCATGGCTTTCAGCAGGCCAATGGATTATACTGCTATCCCTTAAAAATGCCACAGGATAAGTAAAGTGAAAAAAGTTATTTCTTATCACTTCTTTTGCAAGAAGTAAAAGTCATCCTACTGAACAGAATATGTGGATTTTTCACATAATGGTAGTAGTTTACACTATAAGAACAGAAGAACACTATAAGAAACTCATTACTAGTGGATGAACCCAAAAGTATTGCTGAATAAGAAAATGGAATTATTTCCTTATTCTGAAATGGAATCAGTACTCAGTCAGTGTCTATATAACAAGGTGGTCCAAATTTGACCCCCAAGTTAGTGCTGTTTGCAAGAGGCCAGGAAGGTATACCAAAGAAAAGGAAGATCTACATATTCATGTTTTCCTATGCTTTTTTTCCTGTCACTGGACACCTGCAAAAAAATGCAGGACATAGAGAACTTTTGTTCTGATCCTGTTCTTGCCTTCATATTTTATCTGCTGTATGCTAAATAACCAAAATTGTGTCTGGAACAGCAAAGCTCATTTATTTCATCCCACTACAGGGAAACTCATAGAATAGCTGTGTCTTCCTCCTAAATTAGATACAAATACCTTTTCCTACTTAGAAAGAGTGAAAATACAGATTGACTGTGTTTCAAAAAGTTACAATAAAGGACCTAAATTGCTTTGTATAGAAGAGCACACCATTGCTGTTCAGTACTTCTGATGAAATGGATGTTACTGGGCATCAGAAGAAGTAAAACATGAAATTTTTGATTTCCTTGAAATCTCAGGTATTGAAATAGTTGTTTATCAATTAAGCTTTGGACATTTCTGCTTCTGATTTTATAAGGTTACCCAAGTGACAAGAAGGGTTTGTAAGAGTATTCATTCTAGCATGTGGTATAATAGGTCTATGAATGTTAAGTTTTGGGGTTTTTAAAATTTTGAATTAAATCAGCTTACAGACTTGCTCTGGTGAAGGCTATGTTTAATGAAGGCAAAATAGAAAGCTTTTTCATACACATGAACTTCTGTAGTTTTCACTTGAGGAACTAATTACTTTCCAGCTTTCAAAAACATCCCTCTTGTACACATTCCTACCTACACGGTTAAAGAATGACTCAACATACTACTTCAGCCACTTTTTTTTCTCACTTATGTTTCAGACAAAATTGCTAACAAAATATCTGGAACTTCAAAATTTAGATCTCAATTGCATATAGGCTCACTGGAAATTTTGACTGACGGAGGATTGACCCAATAAAAGTGGTGGTCATTTACTAAATTTTGCCTTCAGTATGAGCTGTGAGTACTCACAAATCTGCTCTGCTCAGGGAGATGGCTTGGAAAGAGTGCCCATCAACACTTCCACCAGAGCTGCACTCCCTTAGTTGTGCCCTCCCTGGCTTTCTGGAAGGACCTGGCTCACAGGGCGCACACTCAGGACTAGCAGAGAACATTTTCAGTTCACACATTGTAACCTTTTTCATCTTTTTTGCAATCTGCTGTTTTCTTTTTCGCTCTACAAAGCCTTTCAAGGCTCAGGTTACTCTTGCAGGGCCTCAGGAACTCATGACCTCTTTTACATTCCGGTGCTGTTCAACACTTTCCTTGTTATTTCAACTCAGCAGTAGTATTCAGCAGTTGTCACAGTCCTGCCTTATTCCCTAAAGTTACACCTATACACTACCCTAGTGTACCTTTAAAAACCAAAATCTAAAAGATGCTTTATGGACTCATCATGTTTTTAGCTCCAGAATTTTTATCCACTTGAAACACACAATCCCAGTCCTAGTTGCTAAGCTCTACCAATTCCTTGAAATGATTATGTTCTTCCTCAATAAATAAACACAATTAAATATGCAATTCTTATTTACCAAACTATTAAATGTCAATATTTTTTCTATTTCTTTGGAGAGTCACTCTACTGATTGATTACTCTTCTCAATCCTTTATGTATTTTAGGGAAGAAAAATCAAATACCTTGAATTATATGTCTCTGGTAAATTCTTTGCTTTCCATCCCATACCCGCCATAATGTCTTAGTTCTTACTGACATTTAAACTTTGTTTTAAATTAAACAAATATGGTTTGCAATTGAAACTGGGGATCAGCTAGGCTGGAGATGTTGGAAGACTCTCTAGCATGCTCTAGCAATAAAGAAAATTGTCTGTTGTCTTGAACAATGTTCATTTTCTTTTTTTCTTTTTTTTTTTTCTTTTTAATGGTAAAAGGGTGAGATGTTGCCCTGAGTTTTGCAGTTTCTCAGTGTTTCTCTTTCTGTAATACTTTCTCACACATTCTTCTGTAAACATGGCCATGGTTTCCTAACAACTATCTATGTTTTTCCTAACTGTATGTGTGTTTATAATTCCAGTATACTGGGTGGAGAAATATGATAGATTGATGCTTTGACCAGTGGAATTAAGAGGTGGTGATTTCTACCTCCAATCCATGGTGATTTGTAAAAACATATAAATAAAGGCAGAGGGTTCTGCCCTCTCTCTCTTTCTGCCCTCTCCGTCTGCTGTTTCGGTGTGGTCCTTTATTTGGCTCTCCTTTGAGCTCCTCGGCCTAGCCGGCCTGACCCAGTGCTACAATTGTCAGACATTATCATTAACAAAATTATTCCTGAAAAATATCAGATTTCCATTAATTTCACTGGATTAATGAATAGATCTCTGTTTAATTTGACATTTTGGTAGTTCAAGGACAGAAGCTTTTCTTTTACATTGTATTTAACATACTCTTGCTAGGCTGTAGTTAAATCTGTAAATCATGATGATTTGTACCAGCCAAGCTGTTTCAGGGATTTTATCAGTTGATTGCTTTGATTCAATTGCAATGTTTCTGCTAAGTACAGTGGGCCCACATTACTCTCATTTTTATGAAGCTGGGATATTTGAATTTAAGATATAAGCCCTTTTCTCAATAAGTGGAGAAAGTTTTGGAACTTATCAAGAAGAAAGCTATGTCCCCATTGGGAAACTAAAAATAAACATTTTCAACTACTAAAAATGTAGTTCATTTTGCATTTAAGACTAATATTGCATCTTTCCCCCTGTAATGTCATGTAGTAGCAAACAAAAGGACAGAGCCCATTCTGTGATTTACATAGCAGAGGCTTATCTTCTTGTCACTTTTTTCTTTTTTCTTTTTTTTTCCCAGTTTGCTGATTTTCCAGTGTTTTTTTTAAATTGTTTTTTTCTAATAAATGTAATCCCCTCCATTTATTCCTGCCTCTTAGTTAACCTATTTAGGACCAGAAGTTCTCATCTGACTTTAGTTTATGGAGGCTGAAAAAGAAGTAACACTATTCTATACTGGAGATATTTTGAACATACCTGTTCATAAGTCAGATGAAGAAAGAAACAGAGATGGTAAGGAAAATGGCCAACTTAGAGCCTTATAGAACAGAAAGCATGACCATTAATGGTACAAGTCTTTGGACTGTTCTTTTTCATGTGGAAATGGAGTGGAGGGAGATAAATATGGACAAAAGCTGAGATTAGTTCTGAAGTTTTTCAGCTAGTGGAAGTTTGTTTTTTATGAAACAAGGTTTCTTCTACAGGAAGAGACGGATAAAAGACATATGCCCTTTCTAACTCTGCAAGGGAAGAGAGGTGCAGTGTTCTGAATTTTCCTTTTGGAGAGGCTTCTCCAGTGAGATGATGTCTGGTAACTGTAGATGCTCCCATCTGCCCCTGCCCCAACTCCAGTCCACGTGTGTACACACCCAGGTGCACACGTGCCCCAGTGTCAGTAGGACTGCTTTCACCTTGCTGCTCTGAGATGCATTTCACTCATACTCTGCTTATCTTCCTCTGCCCTCTTTGTCACAGAAGGACAGAATGGGTCAGGGTGGAGGGGATCACAGTGGGTCACCTGATCCAACCTCCCTGCTCAAGCAGGAACATCCTAGAGCACATGGCACAGCACTGAGTCCAGACAGTTCCTGAACACCTTCAGTGTGGAGACTCCACAACATCCCTGCACAACCTGTTCCAGTGCTCGGTCATCTGAGCAGTAAAGTTATTTGTCATGTTTAGGTGGAATTCCCTGTGCATCAGTTTCTGCCCATTTCCTCTTTTTCTTCTCAAAGAGCCTGTGGAATAACAATTCCTGAAGATTTTCAGAACTTGTCTTGACAAGACTCTGAGCAAACTGATCTCATACCAAAATTAGTTCTGCTTTCAACAAATAATTGGACTAGATGACCTCCAGACACACTTTCCAACTTACTGTGTTGTATGTTTCTTTTGTCTGAGAGGCACTTTTGCTTAAATGAAATTGTACATGTCAATTTACTGTATGATTCTAGGTAATTCAACAGAATCACCTGCCCCATTCTCCTGCATTCTTCCCTTGTGGGAACTGATTTTTATTTCTGAGTATAAGCACAAGCAGGAATAGTTGTCTTGCAGTAGAAGTAAAGTAAACAAGTGTTTTGGTCCAAGAGATAATCTTCAACCACTGTTCATAGTCTGTTCAGAATAAAAGGACCACTGAAATGGCAAAGAAAATAAATTGGCCAGGCATATAAGTCACCCTTAGATCATTTCACTTTTATGTGTTCCCCATGTTCATCTTTGTATCTTGCTATTCCCTGTTCTTGGGGCAATTGTGACATGAATTTTCATTCAGCTAGCAATAAAATTGTATTTAAGTACATTTTTCAGATAAAAATTCATTAAATACAGGAGACAGGATGGAACAACCTTTCATGAAAAGTCACGGAAGAAAAAGTGTGCCTGTCATTTTAAGGTGGAATAGATTATAGACGTGACTGCCTTAGTGGGGGAATGGGCTTGATATTCAGTGTTGTGGCTTAGTCTTTCTCTATAAAGACAATGAGAGCTTTGAAACGAATTTTAATGAAAATGAAGGGCATCCATAATGAAGCTTTCCCCTCCTCAATTAAAACCCTCATTGAAAGCCTTGCTGTGGTTTCATTCCTAAAATGTTCTGCTCCTGATGCAATGCAGCAGTGATCCATGCTACCATCTAGTGCCCAGAGGGGAAAGCAGTGGGCTGCTGAAGTTAAGATTTTCATGGATACTGAAAGAATAGCAATTTTTGCTCTTTACTACTGTGACGGCTTTCTCATTTGTCTGAAGTTAAAATTATGGAAACTTGCCTTTTATAAGGGGGTATCCTGTCAGGAATGAGTACAAATGTGCTCGGAAAGGAGTTGGGGACAAGAGATGGGAATGTGGGAGAGACAGGGAAGAGCAAAACAAGTGATAAACAAGACTGCAGGCAGTAACCAGAGGGGGAAAAAAAAGTATACACTGATTACAGTGTCAGCTATCTTCCTGCTCAGAGAGTCAGAACAAGTGCAGTGGAGTGGCCATCTGAACCAGAATAAGCACAGCAACAGATACAAGTGGAGAATGTCGCGACCTTGAGAATAGAAAAGGCATGGAGAGAAAAGATGAGGGAGAAGTGTTTGTGCACTCACTGAAGGGCTCCTGATTTAGCTGTCAGCTTAATATTGGCTAAATAATACACATAATTCATATTTTCCAATTAGTGCTTTAATAAATATGCATACATTTATACAACTAAAATTAACTGAAGTCCTTAAAGAATGCTCAGTCAGTTAGTCTCACATCTGCAAAATGACTAGATTCCCCAAAAGAGTCAAAAAACTCAACCAAGGAAAAAGGCATTCATGTGAGAGACCACTGAAAAGAACTACACGGTGTGTAGAAAGGGTCTTGCAATGTGCTACATATCAATATAAATGTATCATAACTCATATTTAATTAAAATAATTATAAGAAAAAGATCTTGAATTCTGATGACAAAATAGAAACATTGGTGCATGATTACTTTTCCCTTCTTCAAAACGCTTGAAAAGACCGTACCAAAAAAGAAGGCTATGCATTTGCATGTACATTTTCATTTAAAATATAATTTTAAAGGACTTTTGTCTTTCCCCAAAGTTAAGAGCATAATTTTGATAAAACAGTCTTTCAATGTACTCCTGTACAATCCCTCTGGGCAATTTGCTGTTAACTAAAATTATTATTTAAACATTAGCAATTTTTTACAATATTGATTTTAATTGAAATTCTTCCTAGAATTGTAACATTAAAACTCTACTTAAATTTTTAGATACTTAGATCTACAAATATACTTGTAATGGGTTCTTTTACTGAAACTAAAATAATATGCAGACAGAGAAACATATGGCATCTTAAGCAGTTTCAGAATATTCAAAAAACTGTAATTTCCCTTCACAGACAGGCAGCAGACAGGCACATGCACATAAATAGAGACTTGTCTGAAGTTCTCAGGCAAAATAGAAAAAAACTATATTGGAAAAGCCAATATTTTTTTCAGAATGCAATTATACAGTGACAAAAATATATCATTGTCAATCATTTAGATAGGACTTTAAAATACCAGGCTGAGGTTATAAATGTGGAGTATATTGTGTCAAATAAGCAGAAGAATATACTTCAGCCTTGCCTTACTGAAATAAAATATTTGGGTCTACCAAATTGAAATTGATTTAAAATAGACAAAAATGTACCTACTGAGCTCTAAACATTATATAAAAAGTTTAGCAGTGTTCACAGAGAAATGAAAGAAATAAAGGCATATTTTCCTTAGAAGTTTGAAGAATTACAGGGAGGACATTTGAGAAACTTCTTTTTTCTTTACACTTTTTGGGAATAGATCAACAGATAAGTGTATATTTGATTAAATTTTCTTGCCTATGTGATTTTCAGGAGATGTCACGTGTTCTGTATCTGCTTTTTGTGTTGGAGAAATGGGTCACAATTGTTTTAAGCTTTCCCCTCTAAAGGTGTTGTGGTTTTAGTAGTGGGGAGGGGGCCATAAAGATGGCTCCTGTGAGAAGCTTCTGGAATTCTTCACCATTTCCAGCAAAGCCAATCTCTGATGGCTCTGAAGATGATGGACATGCCACTGGCCATGTCTGGGCCAATTAGAAAGGTGGGTTACACTTCTGTGATGACATTTAAGGAAAAAGCAAAACAAAGTGTGCACACAGCTGCCTTTAGTTAGAGAAGGAGGAGGATGTGAGAACAGGTGAAGGAAAACAACATGGAGATACCAAGGTCAGTGGAGAAGGAGGGGGAGGAGGTGCTCCAGGCGCTGGAGCTGAGATTTCCTCTGCAAGCCGTGGTGAGCCCATGGTGAGGCGGGGTGTCTCCCTGTCCATAGAGTCCATGAAGGATGGAGAGAGATCCACCCACAGTCCATGGGTGAGGTGCCAATGTTGGAGCGGGGAGATGCCAGAAGCCGCAGCAGCCATGGATGCCAGAAGGAGCCACAGTAGCCGTAGATGCCAGAAGAAGCCATAGCAGGTGCAGCCCAGTGAGAGACAGAGACTGAGAGAAAAGTCCCGCAGTTTGTGGAGGAGGTGACCACGCTGGAGCGGGTTGATGTCGGAGGAAACTGCAGTCCCAGTGGGAGACCTGGTTGGAGAGAGAGGGTCCCCCTGCTTCCATGCTGGAGCAGTTTGTCCTTAGAGGACTGCATCCCGCGGACGAGTAAAACCCACGCCACAGAGGTTCACAGAGAACTGTCTCTCATGGGAGGGACCCCATGGCATAGCAGAGGAAAACACTCCTCTCCCTAAGCAGGGGAAGATCTTGGGAATGGACTGACCTGAACCCCCACACCCTGCCCCTCCCCTAGCACTGTTGGTGGGAGGGAGGAAGGGGTGGGGAGGGAAAAAGTACGGTGTCTTTTAAAGGTTTAGTTTTACTTCTCATATCCTTTTCTAACTCTGGTAGTAATAAATTTCACTTTGCAACTTAAGTTGAGCCTGGTTTGTTCTTGGAGCATTTTCTCCCGGTTCCATATCTCAGTAAGTATTGGTATCAATCACTTCTAAACAGTCAGGGTAGCAGTCAAATCCCCATGACTCTGCTCCTACCAACTGTTGGCATTCAAAATCATCAGCTGAAACATAAATATATTTAGGTTTCCATGTTGTACAAGATTGTCATAAAAGTCTTGACAATGAATTTGTAATTAGCAAAGAGTTTTAACAGACATAAAGAAAAGGTCACATGAATAATTTGCTCATAATCTGTTAGAACAATCAAAAGTAATTTTATTCTTCAGAACAATATTTTTGCCTGTCTCTGCATCTCTTCATCTCTTTCTGTTCCTTTCCTCCCTCTTTTCTTCCTAGAAATAATTTTACTAGCATGAATGTATTGAAACAGAAAGTTTCATACATGTATTGTAAAAAGCTTGCAGACTTTCCAACTGCACTTGCACGCATGTGTAGAGACTTCAGAGTCAAATGTATGTCTTGTGCTCTCTGTCTCGCTGTACATCTTGTCTGGGGTCTGATGCTCTCAGCATTACTTGAAATTTAGCCATTGTTCTCACTCTTATAGGGAGCAGTCACATCTTTAATCAAGGAATTAAAATGTATATTTCTCCCAGCTAGTTGCTAGTCAATGAGTTACAGATCAAGAATAATTCACAAATCCTATTCCACAGATAATGATAAATTCTAGAAAATTGTAGCCAAATCACATGTAATTCCTGAATGGAAAAAGAACCTAAACAAATCAGTGAACCAACTATTAATTTCTCCTCTTTCTAACACTTCTGAAATTTGTTATCAAATGTTATTAAGCAAAGACTACATCCAGTATTCAAAAGGTATCTTTAGTAATGCTCACATATAATGTTGGAGGATTCAATATAGCCCAGTAAACTGTAGTCCTTGGCATCGTGAAGGTATTTGCTTTAACTTTTCTGCTTCTTAAAGTTACTTGCATTGTCAAGGTAACAAGATAATGATCTGATGTGTATGACAGGAAGCTCAGGATGTAGTCTACTGTCTCACTGTGGCAGACTCCTTCAGTTGCTTCATTTTGTTAGTCAGGCTGAAAATGCATAACATGACTGCAGTATTGTTTCTGAATAAAATGACAGTAAAATTTGGAAAAGGTTTACAGACTAATTCTGAACAACTATGCTAAGCTGAAGTGAGACTCCTTTTCTTTCTAAAAGTTCCCAATGGACAGAATACCCTTTGAATTCCATGATCATCTCCCAGACCTTTGCATAGTAAGACATTTTTCACACAAGATGTCTGGCTATTTGGATACAATTCAAAAAGAGGCTTATGCTTCAAAGAGCAGGAAAGCTGACATAAGCTTTAGAGTAAATACCAAAATCTCTTATCTTTCCATATTTGTCATAGGTTATAATCCTTGCAAGAGTGGCCTCCACAATAATAGGAAAAAAATCCTAAAGATCGGCTTGACAGTCTAACAAAGGCATTATACATAAATGGTGGTTAGGGAACAGTTGTGGGGGGTTTAAGCTTTCTAAATTATAAATGCTCATTTATATTAAAATGTACATAAATTTCCAGTGGGAATGTCTCCTAACACATAAAAGTCCTACTTCTGAGGACTGATTTACTCTCTATCACATATGAACAAGATATTGCCCCCTGGGTATCTACCAGGGCAAGAACAGAGGATTTCTGTGTCCAACAATATTTTTTTATTGCTTTTTGTATTAGATATTGTTTTTATGGCAAAACATATACTTAATAGATGCATAATTGTCAACTGGCTGAACCTTCTTCCAAATTTTGTCTTGCCAAAGAAATGATCAGTGACAATTTTCTAAATGCAGTTCTAGGGAGATATTTCTTACTATTTCTACAGTTCACCTAGAGGTGTGATAGCTTATACATTGTGGTTAAACGCTAGAATTGCTCCCTTCTTATTACTTGAATTAGTTTAGTTTTCATATTCAAATACTAATACTTTAAAATAGGTTTGTATTTTCCTAAGGTAATCTATCATTTATATCAATGGAAACATTTGAAAGTATCAGTTTTGAAAATTTTTCCTTTGAAAAACCACATTATTAATATACTAATTATACAAACTCACTTGAACTCCACCGAATTCCCATGCTAATTTCCATAACACATCACTTTTCATATATGTTACTGATTCATAAAGGACTGCTCCTTTTATACAACAAAAATAAGTGTAACTCGTTGAGGTACTCTCCAAAACAGACATCTCTACCTTAACACCTTCCCTCTAAATCCTAGAATTATGCTGCCTTGAGACTTGCAGAGTCAGCTGAGAAACCCTGGGAAATTCATTATCTCTGGGAGAAAGGTATGTACTTCCTTTTCCCAGCATCATCCTTACTTGCCTTTCTCTGTGAATAAAGGGGGTGTGGTTGATTCAGCCAGTGAAGAAATGAGTCAGTGGTAGAACTGAACTTAAGTAAATGTAACTTTTATGTTTCCATACTTATGTATTTAGTTGCATAAAGGAAAATTTTAATGCAACTTTATTTAGATAAAATGTCATCCTTATCATAGCAGATGTACTTCACCATAGATTTTGAGATAATTGCAGGAAGTATTTTAAAACCAATAATATCTATTACCTTTATTATTATTATTCCTAAAATGAAAATATAATGATTATGCAATCACAATAGATATTAAATACATGTTGTAAATAAATTTTCATGGGCTAGGATATACTATGTAGAACACCAACAGAAACTACAGAAAAAGAACACAGAAAGGACACACATTACTACTCTCCATCACTTACTTAAAAATTAACACTAATATTTTCCCAGCAATTTTTCTTTCCTTTTTTAAACAGATTTCTATCCAGTATATGAGATACATTCTCCTATGAATTTTCATTTTCTTTTCATGAGTAACATCTCACTAATATACCACAAAGAGGTGCTCTAAACCCACAGTAGCTATTGAGAGCAACTTTACCAAGAACAGATAGAACTGCTGCAAGCTTGCCTCAAGGTAGGGGTTTGTGATCTTAGTACTCTGTTTTTTAAATAAAAATATTTCTCATGGCAGTCATTGCAGTAAAACTTGTGTCCAACGGTCAGAACTTAAAATAATGAGATTCATAGCTGTCACCACATTAACAAGTCAGGTGAGATTTATTCCATGGAATAGATTTAGGCAGAATACTCAGTTATCGATCATCTCATTTTTCATAAATAATCTATTCAGTTGAATAGAATGTCTTTTTTCCCCTGAAGTAATAACTGTGTAACAAGTGACCTGTTTGGCACAATTTTATGGAGGTTTCTCTCCTCACAACTGTGGTGCCTGTGTTTAAATATCTTTTTTGTGAATTATTCTGTTGTTTACAGCTGCTTTACTTGCATATGTAAAGATGAACATATATACAAGTCTTCTCACAATCAGGACTGAAAAAATAAATTTCCCTGGAGATATAATTTCTAAATCTTCCTTTAATCCAATTGAAATTAGTTTTGTAATCCCAGATTAGTTTAACAATTCTTCTGAATCCCATCACTGTTCTGACTGTCAGAGAGGAAAAGTGTGGCTGAGGCAGAGAACCCTGAACACTGCATTATTCCTCATCTGTATCATTTCATACTAAACAAATGAGGATGAAACTTGATTGCAGTCTCTGCAAGAAGTATATGGCTTTGACCTATTCAATCAAAAAAAGTCACCTGCTGTAATGGCATCTTCTGTGAGGTCTTCATGTAGGTCTACAATTACATAGAGGCCATTGGAGGTAAAAAATCTGCAATTCCAATTCTTGAACACTGAACCTATACATACCACTGAAGGAGTATTTTTTTTTCCATTTTGAGGGGAAATCTGGATCTGAATAGAGCTGAAAGATTATAGTTCTAGTTTATTTGAAAGTACTACTTGAATGGCTCTATTTTTAGTCATCATTTGTTTGTGAATATGATTTAGAAAGTAATGTGCATAATACAGAGTCTGTCCCCTTCTGATCTGTCTTCATATTTTCTTAAGTAAATTAAAGCTTATCTATATATTGGATAATTAACAGCTGTCCCTATGGACCTCTTTATTTATGAAGGTCTTTATTTCATTCTCAAGACACTTGAATTTCAACTTCAAAATTTAGCTGTGTATTTGTATTCAAATGTGAAAATATTTGGATGCTTTGAAACATTCAATTTGAAAGTTTCCAAAGGTGATTAGCACTTTTTTTCAATTTTATTTATAGTGTAAAGAATCAATTTTCTATTTTGAAAGTGTACTGTCTGCAGTAATCAATATTTATAAATGAGAAAGAAAAGAAAGAAAAGAAAGAAAGAAGGAAAGAAAAAGAAAGAAAGAAAGAAGGAAAGAAGGAAAGAAAGAAAGAAAGAAAGAAAGAAAGAAAGAAAGAAAGAAAGAAAGAAAGAAAGAAAGAAAGAAAGAAAGAAACCCCCAAAATTGTGTTCCTGCCAGTATGATCTATATTTGATAAATGACTTTTCAAACAGATTTGTGTTTTATTTCAGCAGGCACTACCCATCTATAATTGAAATATCATTTGTGCTAATCAAAGTCCGCATGGTGGTATACTTGTTTTGAAAGCTGCACAGCACTGGAACACACAAACTGTTTTGGGTCTGCTAGATAAATAAGAAATTTAATCTGAATTCTCAAATCTAAAATATACAGACTTACTGTACAGGTTCCAGCTAAACACAGGATAGATGAAGCACAACTGTTGAAAGACAAAACCAGCAGTATTAGAGATATTGAAGCACATTTTGTAATTGAAGTAAGATAAACTTCAACCTTAGATATATTTTTCAGACTGTATGTATGCCTCAAGTATATGAATGATCATATCATATTCAAATTCCCTAGTACCTTCACTGGGTGTCTTTAAAGGCTTATTAAGTATTTTATTCTATTATCTTTTCTGTCTAGATGCTTGCTAATTGAAGGTTCTTTAAAGGCTCTCTGGCTACAGAAAGCTGAGTCTGCATTGCCTGAAGTTGCATTAAGCAGAGCCTCATCAGCATTCAGCACCAGAACCATAGCGTAAAGCCTAGAAGAAGTGGGAAAAATTACCTACTGAAACATAAGAAGAGAAGATGAAAACAGGCCAGCGAGAAGAAAGAAAAGCTCCTCATTTCTGTTCCGAAGCTTCTTTTTCTAATGGATCCCCCTCCCAGGCAATGTTGTGAATGGCAGGTGATATGTTCTGCAAATAGATCAGCAATGTCACTTCTAAAATTGCACTTTTTGGCATTCAGGTGTTAAAGCCAGTCAGCTGGTAGCCAGGCTTTATCCAAGGCTGTATTACAGAAAAAGAGTGTATGTTAGATCATCTAGCAGCAATTACAGTAAAACACCTCTGCCTTGAGACAGAATCACTGTTACTGTTGCTTCCTGCAGTGAATCCTGTCAGTATCATATTTGCTTCCTTTTTCACTCCCAGGTGTCAGATATACTTGGCTAAGATTATTTTGCTGGGTTGAATTAGTTCCACAACTTCTTCAGACTCTGAAGTGACTGTTATCTCTCCAACCATTCTCAAACATTGAGATCTCAGGGAAAAATTGCAAAGATATATAGCAGATTATATTTTAAAAGTTATTGCAAAAGTAATTAAATAAATGATGAAATATCCATTGTTAGTCTTGCTCTAGTCATGGATGTAATATTTTTCATCTTTCCTTTTTTTCCTTTTGCCATAACAATTATTGCAAGTTGTAAATGCAATGAACCCACCTGCTATCTATTATGGAGAGAACACATAAATTGATTTATGATATTGATTTATGATATTATACTGTGCAAAGTTCAGGTGCAGTCATAAAATTTTGCTAGTTTCAGAAGCCTCAAGGAAGGAAGGAAGGAAGGAAGGAAGGAAGGATAAAGAGAATCAAAGGAAGAAAGAATACAAAGTATTAAAAACATAATATTCTGCTTCTCACATGTAAAAAGTATAAAGGAAATTTGCATGTACACAGATACTATAATGGAATATTTAGTTGTTATTTGCAGTTTGTATAATTCTTGCTCATCACACTAATTACCTAATATATTTGTATGCTACTGTTAGTGCCATTTATTGTTTACTCCCTGTGTAATTCTGTGTGGTTTATGTATTAATGTTCTGGCATAGCTTAAGTCTTGTGTGGCTTCATGAGTTATTTTCACAGGTTATCCAAAGAGCTGAGAAATACTGTAAGGATAACCCATGATTTTTCCATGGGGTCTTCCCCCATGATGTCTTTAAAGGGCTTCGAGAACAGGGGAACAGAGATACTGTTTTGGGAGAAGTGTGGGGCGATGGTTGAAGCACAGATGATGCAATGAGTTGACTGGATTATGTGGAGAGGTCGGGTGGTGGTGTGAAGGCTTGCAGCTGCAGCAGGGAGAGACTGAGTAAATGCAGGAAGAAAGTGATTTGTTAAGGAAAGTGGGAGAAAGGATTAATAAAAATATTCATATAAAACAAGGAAAGAAATTGGGAGGTTTTTAGGCTTTTTCTGCTCTAGCCTCTCCCCTGTCCTTTCAGCCAAACCACTGCCTTGGTTTTCTAGGTCTAAGGACATGCCTGTGCTCTTGACAACAGAGTCATGAAGGCAGAGTTCCCTTGCTCTTACCCACAGCTTCAGTCCATCAAGGTCTGACTTTACTTAGAAGGCATAGAACAACCTCATTGATCCAGAAAAACTGCTTTTCATACCTTTAAGAAAAGCATACTCGAATTCTCAGATTTCTCATTCTTTCTGCAGGTGTATAAAACTATAGGGATCCACAGGTCAGGTCCTCACCAGGCAAAGTGATTGCCTGCAGTCTTCCAAAAAACCCAAGGGAGGTACACACAGTATTGCAAGAGAATGAATTTAGAGATTTTTCTCTTAGTTCCCTAATGTCTTTGAAAAGTCACCTCTGCTCTAGCAGCAGCAATAAAGACTTAATTCCAAGGAAAAGATCAAGCCTTATGCTGGAGCTTAGTGATTTTTACTTTGTGATTTTCTGCTTTCATTTAAATAACTGATGCAAACAGCATATTTTTTCTATTTCCAGTTCATCCTTGCCCTTTCATGATAAAAAAAAATCTAATTTTTAGTTTTGGTTCAGGCTCTAGACACTCACACTTTGAAGAATGAAAATGACCATAGTCATTATGTTGTCAAATTGTCAACCGAAAGCATACAGGAAACTTTTCCTTCCTCTTCTCCTTTCAATAACAATCTTTCTCATTTGTATCTTAACCAGAGATCTGCTTTTTTCAATAAATATAAATAATAAAAATAATTTTCCATCTTGTCTGTGCTCATTTTATCCATTGCAACACCTCTCTTTTGGTAGATGGACAGAAGAAGGGTACACGTGGGGAATTATTATAAGAATCAAGACTAAAATATATTTAGACACAAAAAAAAATCAGGTTTACTCTAAGCCAGAAAAAATTGAAACAGTTTTGTTACTCTTGAAAAGTGGATGTCCTTTTGTTCCATATTCTGTGTCATCAAGTAATATAGACAGGAAAGGGAAATGGATATTAGAGTCCAATCCTCTATGATGAAGCCATATTTTAATGAGAAATTTGGGCCTACAAAAGGACATTCTTTACAGACCAAGAAAGTATATCTTTCTACATGAATTTTCTATTCTGATTCTTCTTTTTTTTTAACACTTTATGCACACTATTACACAATAATGTACTTCACTATCTTCCAGGAAAGTACTAAACAACAAGACTAACACCTGTTACTTGGTAAAACTACTATTCCTGCTGCTGAGTTTGTTGTTTTGGTTTTTTTCTCTACCATTGTATAATATCATAGATATGATTCAGTGTCTCTCTGAAAGCAATTTTTTTCTTTTTTATTTTTTGTATGTATGAATTAGGAACTACAGCTTACATATCTAAGCAAAAAAAAGAAGAAAAAAAAAAAGAAAATCACATAACTGTGTGCCAGCTGCTGATACCTCATGATGCACTATTTCAGCATTCAACATAAAATATGGTCTATTTTCTGTTAACCTGAACTTAATACATGCTGTGACGGAGTCAGCAGCACCTTCTTTATAAAGCGGTGTGGCAACCAGTTTTTGAATGTTGCAAAACATTCTAACAATTTTAATAATTTCTACAACCAAGCTCTCTTCAATTGTAAATGAATGGAAAAAGACACATGAAAAAAGGGAAAGACACATGAAAAAAGGGAAAGACACATGAAAAAGGGGAAAGACACATGAAAAAGGAGAAAGCGTAAGAACCACATTTTCCATTTTTGTCCAGTCTTGCCTTATTATGTTCCTGATGATCTCTTTGGAATACAGGTGTGGTCTGAAAAGGTGCTCTTGGCTCTGAAGGCACAAGCACGCTGCGCTGTGTACCATAAGCATAGGACTTCAAAGGCAGTAGCAGGTCATAAAAGGCAAGTGGCAATGCAGACTTGTGTCTGAGGAGTGGGCTGAACTCTCATAATAATTCAAGTATACTTGAAATTTAGATCACTGCTGTGAGATAAGATGAATGGTCACGTTGCAAAAACAAATGGGATAACATTATCAACATTATTGAAGAAATAATAGGACTATGAAGTTGCAAAGCATTATAAAATGAAAAGTTTTGAATACTTAACTCTGCTTTGATTTGATTATGTGTTCTGTTGAGACAATCAAGGCCTGTTGAACTGGACCACAGCCAGGAAATGCTTGTATTGATGGTGTGCTCAATAAATGCTATTCTTTCTCACCCTAAGACAGAAACGTCTTTTTGATTAAATGAACAGAATCTAGGATCTTATCTATTGATGATTTAAGTTAATGTGTTCGGATGAGGAATCAGGATAAGGAAAGTAAAGAGAATACTCCAGGTAATCTCCATTCCATTAAGATAAGTATTGCTTCACTCCATTTTGTCATTTGCTTAGGTAAGTTTGTTTGATCTTAAAGGTTAATATACACAGCAGATAAATTATGTGTCAGCACTTCATGAAGTGGGAAAAGGTTCTGAGTGATAATGCCTAAGATGTAGAAATTAAGAATTCCAAATGAGAATTCCAAAAGCCAGTTAACAATTTGCCTTCTTTTTCTGAATCTGTACAGTTTTCATGTACTTAGAGGGTTTTTTTTTTCTTACTCCTTTTTTTTTTTAATCCTCTGTAGCATACATATATGAGATATTCTCATTCTTACATATTCTCACTGCTAACTAATACACTGGGAAATAACAGAGCAGATTTTCAGAAAATCCCACAACCTATGTAAATCTGGGCCAAGTGTGTCTCTCTTGAATGAAGAGATCTGGAGGAGAAATTTTGGCTTGATACAGAATGACTGACTCTTAAGTGTCAGAAGCAGTACAGCTGGGGCAAAGCTTTGGATAAGCTGTTTTGCTTTTCAGAAGGGTCAATTAAATGCTGTGGAGAGTACAGCAACCAAACTGCTGCACCACTCAGGCTGGCACATTTTTAGTGACAGTGCTATCTACTGCTACACTGCATTGCAGTAAAGAATGCAAACTTTAACTTGAATGCGATTAAAAGGGCTGTGAGCAAGTTGGGAGTTTTCTAAACAAAGAGAATTTCCCTTCATTTCAGTGGCTGCAATGGTCAATGCTATCCCCATCATACAAAGTTTTTGATGTAGGAAGTACTCTGACTATGGAAAAGATTGTGGGAGAAACTTTGCAGAGCTACTCTCAGTTCCTACCTTTCTTCTAGTATAGTTCATTATCAACCTCAGAAAATGTTTGATGCCATAAATCAGTAATGTGCAGCAGAGGAGCTTGGGGAGTAGTATATTTGTTTGTACTGAGCACAATACTTCTATAATTTTCTACAGGCTGATGCTAGAGGCAATTTGTTTTAGGTTGAATTAGCTGACATTTCCTTTTGTACTCAAGATTCAAAGAGTACTTTTCCCACCAAGGGTAACAAAATTCATTATCCTGTCTGTTTTTTTAAGATCAAGATATTTCTTTTCCCCAAAGAATTATGCATTGAAAAAGCTACAAACTAGCTAAGTATAAAAGATTAAGAATGAAACACACATAATTAAAGAACCATCACCCAATTTAGGGTAAAACAATGCTTTGTCCCTCTCTTTTGATTCTTTGCTGAATTCAATGTTCCATTAATTTTGTAATTAAACCATCTGTATGAATAACACAACTTTCACTTCTTATTTTGGAGAATTATCTAGCACTGTACATTTCAAATATAAAATTGTTAACATGGAAGGCTAAAATTTAGAATGAGAGAGAAAAAGAACTTATTTTAGCAGAAATGATCTGAGTAATGTAATTCTGTTGTTATTGATATTAGTCCATACCATCCTGTTCATCTGAAACTGAGGTATATATCCAACATGGTCTCTAGGATTTATTGTTAAACATGAGTCCTTTACAACCTTTCATAAGATATTCAGCCTCTCTATGTAACTTTGAAATCTGAGTGTTTGCATCCCAAAAACTTTTGTCACTAGTGAAGCTCTAGGAAAGTTTCCTTTTCCCTGATTACATATGTAAGAAATAGGCTTCTCAACAGAAAAGGACTTCAATTAGCAGCCAAAGTAAAAAATTAATTCAAAGTATTCAAGCTCAAAACTATCTGCAGCTTGATGGATGTGGCATTATATATGAAATGTCAGAAGATCCTGATTTAGGATAAAACTGGATATATGCCAGAAAAGCAAATATTTTTTAATTAATCACACATACTTGTCTGATAATTAAAATTGAGTTATGGTCCAGGGATTACAGAAACACCAAACAAAAAAAAAAAAAAAAGTATACTTTTAAGGCCTCCAAACTGGGCTGTTGGCCTTTACTCAACTGGAATTTTACTGAGACATTGGATAAAGTTTGTTAGAGAAAAAAAAAAGGAAGAAAAAAGGGGTTTTCTTCTTAGTGAAATAATGGGAGAGATTGGAAGAATGATTAGGGTAATACAAACCTGTAAAGTGAAAAGGGTTTTAGGAACTGGGAAAGAATGAGGATAACTGAATTTAAAACCTCTGTTTGATTTTATTTGGTGTCTCAGTCAATAGTCTCTTAAGGATTCCAGATTCCTTGAGCTGGTATGTTTCCTAATTCAAGAGAGCTGATGGTCTACACTAGTTCTTCTTTTCTTTTATTCATGATAAAAAATGAGCCTAGGTTAAGACAATAGAATGAAAAACATGGCATATAGTAAATCCAGATGCTGTTTATTTCCTGACTTTTACAGACCATAGAAAATTTTCTTTTTTAAAATATAAACTAATGTCACCAGTTTCTCACCCCACTCCTGCTAAAAACAGAAGATTAATTTAACAAATTAACTTTGATACCAGAGATTGCCTAGAGAAAAAAAACCCCAAATGTGGCAGTGGGCTAGGGGGAAACCCCTAGCTGCCACGTTCTAACCCTGTCAATCACAGACTCAGTTCCACCTCTGTTACTTTAATATTCATTGTATTGTTTTACTATTCAGCAGTTGCCAGAAAGTTCTACTGTTCTGTAAAATTCATAGGCTGATGCAAATATGTTCCGCCCTTGCTGAAGACTCATTGGAAAGCTGTCACCCCGTGTCAATTCTTGATTTGTTAAGAACCTTGGACCCACCTTATCACCACTCCCTTCCCCTTTCCTATAAAAGTCTCTGTAACGACCCTGTCGGGGTCCCTCTGGTAGCATATATCCTGAAGAAAAGAATGCCCTTAAAGTGTGGGTAAAGCTACACAGGGTCCGTTCTCTCTTCTTTATTTCTACCTGCTTCAAACTACCATCGGGGATTTCTGCTGTCACTGCAAAGCGCAAGCTAGGTACAGAGATAAGCGAGGTAAAATAAGGCAGCCAATAGCAGCAGCCAAGAAAGCTTATCTGACCAAAGCGCTGGATAACGGCAGACTTTGCAGCACCCAAGCAGCCTGCAAAACCCCCAAGAGAAGCATTACCCAAACCCTATTTTTGTGTTAAAAAAATAATCGAAAAGCTTCATTAGGTTATTATTTAAACTCAGCTTAGTCATCCTGGAATTTTGAAATTCACTGCTCAAAGACAAATCTTTTATTTGTAGTGTTTTACTTTTCTCAAGATCCTAATTATGCAGGAAACTGTGTAGATAATGGGTTTTCATGTGGGTATATTCAGCGACAACAAATATTTTCTGTATAGCAGTGGCTGTATTAAGAGATTTTTTTGTCCTCTTCTGTTCTGCAACTTGATACCAAGATCTGCCAGTTTGTCATTTGGCATGATCTTGTTTTGAGATGATTTGTTACACTTCTCTCTTTCCCTTGAAATCAATACGATAGGTTTCATACATATGGAATATTTATACAATTTAATAGTTTCAATAAGCTTTTCTGTTATTACTGCTGAATATTTTTAAGTGCAGTCCTGTTTTACACTGAACCCTGAGCATAACTCATCAGGTGCAATAGTTTATGTCTATGAGAAATTAGACTCACAAACATTTATTTTCTAAACATTGTCATAACTAGATTTCTGCAGAGTAACTTCGAATTTACATTTAAGTTCACTACTTAAGTTAGCTCATTTTCCTTGCACAATTCAGTAGGGACAACATAGAAATTAAGTCTTAATACTAATCTGAAAATTTTTATATTCAGTTTTCTCATTTTTCATGTCTGCTACTTTTCCAATATTTGGAAATTAACATAAAATCATATTTCTTTCAAAGAGGAGAAAATCAGAGTTCTTCATAGACTCACATGACCTTTCATTCTGGACTAGACTTCTGTATAAGCCACTTCTCCTGGAGTCATTGGATTCTGCTGAATAATATAGTTCTTAGAGAAAAGTATTAACAGGTTTTCTTTTTCCTTGCCTGTTTTTAATCAAAGAAAACTTTTCTACAAGATTTTAGTTTAACAACCAGTGTCTCCACTCTATGTAGAAGTGTATCAGAAAACCAAATTACATTTGTAGCTTTTATAGTCCCACAACAATGTTTGAAGAAGCATCATGAACAAAAGAACAGATTGTGAAACATTCTTAAGATGGGCTAATGCACCCACAATATGATTTGGTCACATATATAAAAAAAAGGTAAAATTAAAAAATTGACTATTTTGTCTGTCTACAATAGACATTCCTATTTAAAAGTGGAATGAAACATCTTTCTTGGATTAAATTTGAATCCATCTACACTTGGAGTATCATCAAATGGCACTCATTAACTTTGCAAGTGTCACCAAACTTGAGAGGGGTGGGAGTAGGAAGTGGACCAGGGCAGGGTTTCCATTCAGAGGCACCTCACAAGGCTGGAGGAATGGATTGATAGGAAGTTTATGAAGTTTAGCAAAGGCAAATGCAGAGTCCTGCACCTGGGAAGGAAGACCCGCTTAAGACAATGCAGGCAGGAGACTGACTGGCTGGGGCATAACTAGGTGACAATGACCTTGGGGCCCTCAGGAAGAAAGTGACCTGAACATGAACTGTCAGGGTTTGGGATAATTTTCTTTTTTTGTTTGTCTCTCTTGGAATTTTTTCCCCATTCTAGTTGCTGGGGGGGATAACGGCAAGTGATTAGTTGCTGGGAAACCATAATGGGTGGGTGATTAAAGGGACAAAGAGTTGGCTCTGAGATGGGTGCGGCTGGCTAGCCCTTATCTGGGATCCCCTGATAGCTGGGATTTTTTCCCCTCGGGGCNCGAGCCCCTTTTTTCCCCTCTCAGGGGAGTCATCGCACCCTCCCTGCGCACCGGGAGCACCAGTGCCCCTGCCGGCTGTGACTGTGACTTCATCAAAGCGGAATTGCCAACAAAGCTGGAAGAGACTGTCCGTGGGTTTGTCTATTCTTATTTGTTGTGGTTACCATCATTGTTGTTTTGCCTGCCCCATTATATGTATATATATATATAAAATATATTAGTAAAGGACTGTTATTCTTCTTTTCTCATACCATTGCCTGAAAGGCGCTTGATTTCAAAATTTTGCCAATTCGGAGGGAAGGGGGTTACATTCTCCTATTGTAAAGGAGGCTTCTGCCTTCTTTAGCAAATACCTGTCTTTGAAAACCAGGACATGAACCAACACAGTTTCCTGGCAACAGAGAAGGTCATCAGTATCTGGGGCTGTATTCACCGCAGTAGAGCCAATATTTTGGGGGAAGTTATGATCCCCCTATACATGACACTTGTCAACCCACACTTAGGTCCTGTGTGCACTTTGGGTCTCAGTTTGCAAGAAAACTTGAGTACAATTTACAGGAAAATTACTGGTGAACTCCAGAGAACCACCAAGATAATTGGGGTATGGAGCACATGGCCTATGAGGAGTGGCAGAGGGAACTGGGGTTGCTGAGCAGGAAAAGAGGTGGCTTGAGAGGGACCTAGTTGCAGCCTAACAACACATCTGAGGAGGAGATGAAGCAGGAGGCTGGACTTATGCAGAATATTGTTTCCAGTAGGAGAACTATAATATGAAACCAATGAATTTGTACAGTATGGTTTGTCTAATATAATACATAGGAAATTGATTATAAAATCATTGTATTGTAACTCTTTGCTGAGTTTTAGGCAGATTTAGTGTCTGGGTAGTGCTTGGTGTTAATAATTTTGAACATCTAATTTTCCTTTCTAAGAAATCAATAGCATTCCAAAACAAAATAAGACTGAAAGAAGCTGTGGTGAAACTTTTACATATATATAAAATAGTTTCTTACCTTTTTTCTTTGGAAGCTTTAAGCAGACAATTATTTTCCAGCATAGCTATTGACACTTCCAAATACCTGAAAAAAACCCTCTTAAACTAGCATAAAAAAAGAGGTTTCCCATACTCACTCTCTTCTCATTTAATAGTCTTGATGTTAATACATTATTCCAATAGAATGTAATAATAGTAGATTTCTGTATGACAGGAGCAAATTTTCATTTAAAGTAAGACCATCCATTATAATCAGAGGCAGGGTACTTGAACTGAAGATCACTACTCAGTTAAAATAAAAAATGATGAAAGTGTCATCTTTAATAGAAAATGTCATATGAATACATGACAAGCGGTGCATATTCAAAATGTTTTCTATAAGTCATGTATGTAATTTTAGATTTTAGAACTTAAAAAGCTCTTTACTGCTTTTTAGTTGGCATGGGACACTGCATCTATATTTTTATTTTTATTTGAGGCATTAGAATCCATAAAGCTATCTAACTATGTTTCATGTGACGATAGACAACCATTGAAACAAATATGCATTAAATGCACAGAGAGTAATTATAAATGGAAGTGGGCAGACAGAACATAAAGCTGTAATTGACCCTGAGGTTTCCTGCAACATAGAAAATTTAGAAAAGTCTTTGAGTTGTCTATGGGTACCAGTGTGACCCTTGGACTAAATATCAAAACCTTAGGCTCACTTGGAAAACAACAATAAAATTAAAAAATAAAGATTTGTGACCCCAGTATTTGGTACAGATTTGTAAATTAAAAATTGCTGTCTCAAACACAAAGGCTAACATAGAGTTTTATAACTATGTTCTCAGTATTACAGAAACAGTGCATTTTAGATTATAAAAAGTTTATAGAGAAATGAAAAATAGTACAAATACCAAGTCATCTTAAGTCTATGGTGAAACAAAAAAGGGTCAAAGGTTTTATTTTTATTTGTCTGTTAATTGTATTATGATTTCTGCTACTTGTTTATTTCCTGTTATAAAGAAGGATATGAATCACCAAGAATCATAACAACATTTTTTAAAATCTGGTTAATTTCCTACCTACATGCATTTTTTCACATGCCTTTCAATGAATGTTCATCACTCAAGTGTCTGGAAGATGAAAATTTATGGTCACACATGTATTATTCTGTAACAGATTTAGAAATTGTCCCATCAGCTGTAAAACAAGCCATCAGTCTCTAGACCAATGGAACTTTTGTGACACAATTCTGTACACTTACTGCCTTGGAAATTCTCCCTGCAGACTATAGTACACCCTCACCCTTTTTGCTAAACTGAGTAAGGAAGAAGAAAGAGTGGGATTTGCTATGAATGAATCCATATTCATCAAGAGGAAATTTCTTTGGAGAATTTTTGATGCACAATAGGCCTAGACTCATTGCCTCAGGCAGGTCTTAAAATGCTGCAAAAGGTATTTCTCCTCTCTCACAGATGAAAGAGGAAAAGTAGGGAATTTCCTCCCACCAGCCTGCAGTCCAGTTTGTGAATACTATATAGGGTCTCTCTGAATCATGTGAGGAAACACTATTTACGACTGTATGTTGTAGTTTTTGTGGGCTTGGAATATAAAATAGGTTCTGGAATGAAAAAAGAAATTAAAACCTCAAACAATTAATGCTTTCTGACCCAGTATCCTCTTCTTGTGATTTTTGTGTCAAGGTACATAATAGAGCAATAACTAATTTTAAAAAATCCATGGGAAATTTTAGAATTAAACCTATCAGAAATTACATTCTAGTCTGCAAAAATTAAGTGTTCAAAGAATTTGGCCTCAGTGAAGAATTTGGGCTTTATGCATCATGTAGTATGAAAGGAAGAAAGAGAAACAAAATTTGTTGTTAAAACTGCCAACACAGTCAACAATTAACCTTAGGAATCTGTGAAAATATTAATATAGTTAAACGCAGAGTAGAGGAGGATCTTATTTTTCTAAGAGCACAAATGTCATCTTGAGTATCCAAATATTTCACCAGTGACACTGTGCTGTCCTAAATTGTCTCTGACACTCAGGCCCTTGTAGTTTCTTTGTTTCCCTATTGCAATCATGAATTGCATTTTCTATGTAGTTTTAAAAAAATTATATTTATTTTCTAATATCTCAGATGTGTTGTATTTTCCATATGTGTAATATCATCTTATTTTATTGTGGTAATTTGGTGGCTTCCTTGATGTTTAGCAGTACACAATATATATATATATATAGAAAAGGAATAAAGGAGAGTCTAAATTGAGTGACTAGTCATTCTGTTGTTAGTGGAAAATGGTTTGAAAGTATGTCAAGAAAATTTTTTTCTGAACTGTTAGGAGTAAAATATTTGAAAACTCCATTTTCAAACTTTTTATATCTGACAGGTCATTATTGGATTGAATGAGGTTCTATGTGAACAGAAGTTACAGTAGTTTATTCAAGATCAAGATTCTTTGTCTTCACTTGAGTACAGGATGAAGCTCCTTTATTTTTGCATGTGCAATGAATACAGATAAAGGAGCTTCGATTTTTTGCTTTCTGCATCAGGAGCTTGATCCAAGGCCGGCTCAGTGGAAATGCTCCTATTGATTTCAGTGGCTTTGGATCAGACTTTAATTCTGTTGTGACTGGATTGAAAACCAATATATTTATCCCTTTGGAATTCTACTGATGTAGTTTCTTTTAAAGGGTTTTGTTTAATTCTTTTCCTGATGCCATTCAGGTAATTATTCAAATAATTCACCCTACTTCCTATTTAACATATTGTTATCGGCTGTCAAAATAATTAAATACTCAATATAAATTTAAGCACTTAAACTGACAAAAATGTTGCTGATAAGAATAACGGAAGAAACAGAAAATCAGAAAAAAAATTTACAAGGATAATTCAAACCATTTCATCTGTAAATAATGAGAATTTATTGAGGCTGATATCCAAAAAGGCTCTCACTTCTTACAGTATAAAAGTATTCATTGTTCACATTAATTGTCTTTTTAGTAACATTTTTAAGACATTGAAAAGAAAATGTTTATGTGAATTTAAGTTGTCTTCATATGGAACTTTTTCTCTGGACTTCTGAAAAGAACATTTCATCAAGTGTCTAATCTGTTAAAAAAATTTCAAAGCTCAGAAGACTCATACCTTATAAACAATAGGCTGGCTCTTTTAATTGAAAATCTGAAACTCTGAATTCTCATGATATAGAACATGCCCTTAGGATAAGCTTTGTATAATACCAAGATCCAGAGTCAGCAAAGAAATAACAAAGTGACATTATGGCATCAGTCTACATTATTTGGACATTGTTCTTTCAGACCAAAATAGCACAACTCTTGGGAGAAATTTAAAGCTGATTATTATAGTGATTGAAGTCCACAAGTAGCACCACCAGTGAAAGAACTGTTTTATCTGCCCTAGACATCTACATTCATTGAGATGAATTATCCCCTGGAGGTACTGGGCTCTCTCCATTTACTGTAGGGAGGTCTCAATAGATAAATTAAATGGTATGGTCAGCTCTTAGAATGAGAAAATTAGGTAAATTGAGACCCACCCTAGATACTGATTCATTTGTGTAAAGTATCTCCTAATAACTTACTAAATGACTCAAAAGAAAACAATTATGTATACTTATATACATACAAGAAGCTGGAACTATATACACCTCTTTGTGAAATATTTGTTTCAGATGTTTATTCAATGCTTTCAACTTTGAAAGTATTTCTTTAGTTTATATTAAACTATATAAAAGGGAAAAAATAGGGGTTGGGAAAGATGGGGGAAAAAAACCTGAGAGCAACAAAAATACCAGGAATTATAATGAGGAAGAAATTACATGATTTAAGATTAAAAAAAAAAAAAAGAAAGTTGATACTCTGTAAAACTGAAAAATAAATGGCAGGCTGCTGATGCATAGCTCTGAGTAGCTCAGTTACCTGTCTCTGCTGAAAAAAGGTTTATTACCAGCACAGTACTGAAAGCTGCAGTTGAGAGTGCCCCAAATGGGCACCCTTAAATGGGAATTTGGTGTTCAAGCAAGAGCACAAGATTTATTGAAGGGATTAAGGTAAATTAGGCAAATGGAACACACAAAAAAAGCAGACTTCATATAATGAAAGTTTTAAAGATCATGAAAATATTTTGAGGCTAGAAATGCACAAAACTAATCATAAGGATGAAAATCTTTTTCTGACATTTTAAGAAACATCAAAAATAATCTGGACATTATCATAAAAGACATAAGAGTTATCGCAATCAATATTTTTGTTTATGTCACCCAGAGATGTTCACAGAAAATAAAAAATATCATCAAGGTTTATGCTGACAAATATGAAATTATGTACTAAAAATAAAGTCTGGAAAACTATGCTGGTATGTGTCAGCCAACAATACTGATTTCTATAAGTATTAAAGGGCTGAGTAGACCTGTCAAAAGTAAGAGGGTTTTACAAGTAGTGAAGAACAAAAATTTAGTGTTGTGTTGCTACAAGTATACTTTTACAGGTCAGCAATCAAAATATTTGAGAGTAATATGGGCATAAAACAATATTATCATAAAATAATAGGAAGGCTTGGGTTGGAAGTGACCTTAAAGTTCCAACACCCTGTCATAGCCATGATGCATCCCACTAGATCATGTTGCTCAGGGCTCCATCCGACTCAGCCTTGAATATTTCCAGGGGTAGGAGATCCAGCTTCTCTGGGTAACCTGTTCCAGTGCCTCACCACCCTCACAGTAAAGAATTTCTTCCTAATATCTAATCTAAACCTATCCTACTTCAGTTTAAAGTCTTTTGCCCTTGTCATATAATTACATGCTGTTGAAGTCACTCCTCCTTTTCATAAGCTTTAGGTACTGGAAGGCTGCAATGATGTCTCCCCAGATCCTTCTCTTCTCCCTGCTGAAATACTCCAGTTCTCAGCCTGTCTTCAAAGAAGAGGTGTTCCAGCCATCAGATCATAATGGCCCTTTGGACTTGGTTCAACACGTCCACATTTCTTGTACTGAGGACTCCAGACCCGGACACAGCACCCTTGATGGTGTCTCACAAGGACAGGGTAGAGAAGGAGAATCACCTTTCTCAGCCTACTGGCCTTCTTCTTTTGGTGCAGCCTAGGATGCAGTTGGCCCATTGGGCTGTGAGTGCACACTGTTGGCTCATGTCCGATTTTTCATCCATGAGAACCCCAACTCCTTCTCCACAGGGCTGCCCTCAAGGGGTTTCCTCTCCCCGATTCTGTGCATGTCTGGGATTTCCCCAATCCAGATGCAGGGCCTTGCACTTGGACTTGTTGAACTTCATGAGGTTCTTACGGGTTCTCAGCCTGTTTGTGGCCGTTTCTCAGACATATTGTTGCCCAAGACAGCTTAACAGGGAAGGAAGTGGAAATTTTACTATCTCAACACCACCTCAGTGCCCACAAGGACATATTTTGACCACATATAACTTGCAAAAGAGAAATAGATTCTTATTTGGGTTTGTGTGGCAAGGTTTGGGTAACCAGAGCTGGTCGTGGGTGAACAGGTGTGGTTTCTTAGAGAAACTACCAGAAGCTTTCCCTCTGTCGGACAGAGCCAATGCCAGCTGGCTCTAAGACGGATCTACCTCTAGTCAAGGCTGAGTCCATCACCTGCAGCCCAGGGTGCAGCACATGGTGAGTCACGCTGTGCCCCTGCAGCCCATGGAGGTCCATGGGGAAGCAGAGATCCACCTGCAGCCTGTAAAGAACCCCATATCAGAGCAGGTGGATGTCCCCGAAGTAGGCTGTGACTCCATGGGAGATCTGCACTGAAGCAGGGTCCTGAGAGGTCTTGTGGACTCGTGAAGAGAGAAGCCTACACTGGAGCAGGTTTGCTGGCAGGACTTGTCATACCACATGGAACCCACACCAGAGCAGGCTTTTTTTTGAAGGACTGCAGCCTGTGGAAGGGACACACTCTGGAGAAGTTAATGAAGAACTGTAGCCCATGGCAAGGATTCACACTGGAGAAGTTCATGGAGGACTGTCTCCTATTGGAAGGATGTTGGAAAAGTGGAAAGAGCCCTCTCCCTGAGGAGGAAGCAGAGGCAGAAATAACATGATGAACTGACCGTAACCCCTATTCCTTGCCCCTGCTTCACTGCTTGGGGAAGGAGTTAGAAAGTCAAGAATAAAGTTAAGCCCAGTAAGGACTAGCAGGGGGAAGGTGTGTTTAAGATTTGGTCCTACTTATCATTATCCTACTCTGATATAATTTGCAGCAAATTCAATTAATTTCTCCAAGTGAAGTGTGGTTTGCCTGTGATGGTAATCAGTGAGTGACCTCTTCATGTCTTTATCTCAACCAATGAACCTTTCATCATATTGTTTTCTCTTCCTCTGTCCAGTTGAAGAGGGGAGTAATAGAACAGCTTTCTTTGTATCTGACATTCAGACAAGGTCAAACCACAACATTATTTAAAAAATAAATGAATACTTGTAACTAAAGCAAACCAGGATTTAATTTCTAATTTTATAGAGGTCTTAATAAAAGATAGATGAAGAAGTTACATTGGTGGACAGGAAAAAACCAGTGAAATCATAATCTTGCCTGAACAAAAGATTTGAGAGTTAAGCAAATGAGAATTTCTGAAAATAAAGAGATACATCTTTCTTTTGGGAAGAATTCCTTAATGACTCTTGAAAGGTGATTATAGGGTGATAAATTTGTATTTTGTTGAAAATAAGGACACAGACACCATGCCTTAAACGAACTCAGTCCTCTGACCTAACTATACATATAAACAGTCTCCAGTAGCAAATAGAATATATAGTCTCTGAAAGCAATTACAGAAACACATTCACAAAGCAAAATGTGTCAAAACCAGGTTGACACAGACATATTTTCCCATCTGTCACAGCAAACACTTATAAATATTGAATAATTAACACACAAAACTGGAGCACTTTTCTTTCAGGAAGCCCCAGCTTACCAGCTATATGTAGCTGCTTCTTACTTTCTGCTCAGGAGAACTTGCTCATGTCTTATATTTATAGAGTGAGGGGAATTCTCTACCTCATTATATAAATTAGCTACTGAAGCTACAGAGCTCACACATACAACCAAACACCAATGTGGTTGATGTCAGATGTGATTGTGTTAGGGATTCATGCCTTTGTGTTTAAATAATAGCGGAAGGAACTCATAGTAGCCCGGTGCTTAATGGAAAATCAACTACTCTGCTAAGGCATAAGAAAGACCAAGAATGCAGTAAGAAGCTATCAGGGAAACTGCATCTATGGAGAAAGGCAACAAAGAAGACAGGGTAATTCAAAGCACACTTTTGAGTCAAAACGGGCTTTTAAACTCATGTTTTTCTTTATAGCTTGTGATAGCACAAGCCATTTAAATCCTGAGTTTGGCTTCAGAAAGCAACTTTATCAATAGGTGGCTCGTGTGTATCAAGTATAAAATCATGTCTGTTATACCCAAGGAAATGAAAAGTATTGACTACCTAGAATTCTGTGTGGGTGGACTTAGTATCTCCAACACTGACTGGTTTAGTGTTTTTATAGTAAAAATTGACTTTATTTAAAGCTGGAAAGACATATTATTACTTTTTTCCATTGCTTTCTTTTCAGACCTAGAAGAAAACAGTAGCAATGCATGATGAATGAACAAGAAATAATACAGAAATAACATGTTTTAAAACTGATGAGGTCAATATGTGTTCACTTATATTCTAAAACTGTTGAATTTATATAAAATCTCTTTTCCTATTATTTAAAGGTGTTTGAAGACCATTGAACTTAATCAGATGGTAAATGTCAAAATTGTCAACACTGATTAAACAATTAAAAATACTTTGAACATTTCTGCAGAGTACACATGCACAGTTTGATCTGATTTTCCTGCTTCTCCTTTGACTGTCCACACAACTGACCTAATTTCCACTGAGTATATAAACAGTCAATTTCACCTTCCTTAGCTCATTTCTATGAACCTGTTTTTCAGATTTTGTAACACCAAAATTTTTCCTGAGTACCTATGAAGTTTAAATCTTTCCTAAAAATTAATTCTTTCCTTCAAACAAATGCAGCTCCTTTACATGGTTTCTCTATTTTCAGTCTTGGATGTGTTCTTGTGCAAAGAGAGTGCGAGGAGGGAAGAGTGAAGTAAAAAAAAAATGCTACTATTCCATCTTTACAAAAGATGGCAGATTTATAGCTGCTTTCAATTAATTTTCACTACTTTAAATCGAAATTTTATTCTCTGTTGGATTACTTATACTTTTAATGCAGTATCAGACCTCCTAACTTCAGATTTATTGGTTCTGTATGATCTAGAATAGCAATTGCTACATGTCATCACCTGCAGTAATTCCTAGAACTGTAGCTTTTTAAGTCAGAAGTTACCTTTATTATCTGTCAGTCTAGTATTCTAGATAGTAAGACTGATATGATGTCAAATAACAAGGGATATCTCTACCTCAATGACTCTTACTCCAAAGAAAATAACAATGAAGGGTCTATTTTAACATGAACAGAATATCTGAGTTACCTGGGACTCACTGTGTGTTCATTATTGGTTACCTTTTCTTTGATTTATGATTCCTACACAAAGTGTTCGACATCACAGAATTTATTATTCTAACCTGTAAATTGTTGATGCAGACAACTGCTGTCTTTACTTGCAGAATAAATTGGGGATAAATGAATGATTAAGCATGGAAAAATGAAGTGCTTTTGTGAGCCTTAGCTTTTGGAAGATAAATTCTGACTCATAGGCAGGAGAACTAAGACTAACACCTCAAAAATAGCATTCTTCAAATCCTGTCAGCTCTTTACTCAAGACCTGAGGAGTGGGCAGAGATTTGAAACCCAAATGTGTGAATGAAGCAATGGTGTATATAGGAGAGATATAGGTATGTTAGGAACTGGGGAATTTCTCTAAATAAAAATTGCACAGGCAACACAGCCTGAAACTTTATCATAATGGAGGCAGGTAATGAAAATAAAAAGTGTTGTAACACACTATGTGACTAACATTTAGAATAAGAAGGGAGAAACTGGGAAAGCTAAGATGTGCAAAGTACACTTGGCTCAAAGTTATACAGTTGCTTGTGCTCTCCCTCTAGGGTCAGGAACAGGAAGGATATAAAGATGTTACTGCAATAGCACTTACTGCAAGTAATTCAAGCATGTGAATGTTCAAATTCATGACAGGTAAATACATAAAGAGGGGACAAAGAACATAAAAATAACAGTCCAAAAAGAATGAAATTTACCAACAGACTGAAGACTCTAAAGTTTTTTTAAACCAAAGCCCAAGTAAAATTTGTCCTACAATTCAAGAAGAAAACAAAATGGTCCAAATGCCCTACCCCTAACAATCACAGCACACTAAAAAAGTTAGGGAAACTATCACATGAAAAAGGCTGACTTTTATGAAATGGAAGGTTTGCTTGAATGAAAAGAGGAAAGCAAATTAGAGGGACTGGAAAAGAATTTGAAGTATGAACAAAGAATGCTCAAACTGATTTTAAAAACTTTTCATATCAACTATCATTCTTGGTAACTTCATTTCTGCGTATGACCAGTAAAAAAAGTACAGAGATTCTAATGGCCTATTAAAATTAAATGGGTGATTTTTGAAGAAAATCTCCAACTTTTCTTCAGAGGCTGGACAAAAAGGAAGCTGGTGCTTTAAACAAAATATGTCACCCACAGTGAAGCACTGCATTATTTTTAGTATCTAGTCTTTATCATGGAAGTGGTACCAAATCCAATCATCAATTCTATTGCACAAGAGCACTAGAACCAGAAGTGGTGTCATGGTTTGTCCCTGGCTAAGTTCCAGGCACCCATGGCAGCCACTCACTCATTCCCTCCCCTGCCACAGCTGGGCAGAGGAGGGAAGGAGAGGAGGGAAAGAAGAAAGAAAGGGAATTAACACAAGGGTCCATGCGTTGAGATAAGGAACCAGGAGAAAATGCTCCAAGGACAAACCAGGCTCAACTTAAGTCGCAAAGTGAAATTTATTACTACCAGAGTTAGAAGGAGGATATGAGAAATAAATGAAACCTTTAAAAGACACCGTTCTTGTCACTCCCCACCCCTCCCTCCCTCCCTCCCAACAACAGTGCGAGGGGGGCAGGATGTGGGGGTTCAGGTCAGTCCATTTCCAGGATCTTCTTCCCCTGCTTAGGGAGAGGAGTGTTTTCCTCTGCTTTTGCCATAGGGTCCCTCCCACAAGAGACAGTTCTCTGTGAACTTCTATGGTGTGGTTTTACTTGTCCATGGGATGCAGTCCTCCAAGGACAAACTGCTCCAGCATGGAAGCAGGGGGCCCCTCTCTCTCCAACCGGGTCTCCCACCTGGACTGCAGTTTCCTCCGACATCCACCCGCTCCAGCGTGGTCACCTCCTTCACAAACTGCGGGACTTTTATCTCAGTCTCTGTCTCTCACTGGGCTGCACCTGCTATGGCTTCTTCTGGCATTTACGGCTACTGCGGCTTCTTTTGGCATCCATGGCTGCTGTGGCTTCTGGCATCTCCCCGCTCCAATGTTGGCACCTCACCCACGGACTGCGGGTGGATCTCTCTGCATCCCTCATGGACCCCATGGACTGCTGGGGGGGCACCCCGCCTCACCATGGGCTCACCACAGCCTGCAGAGGAAATCTCATCTCCAGTGCCTAGAGCACCTCCTGCCCTTTCTTCTCCACTGACCTTGGTGTCTCCATGTTGTTTTCCCTCACATGTTCTCACATCCTCCTCCTTCTCTAACTAAAAGCAGCTGTGTGCACATTTTGTTTTGATTTTTCCTTAAATATGTCATCACAGAGGCATAACCAACCTTTCTAATTGGCCCAAACATGGCCAGTGGCATGTCCATCATCTTCAGAGCCATCAGAGATTGGCTTTGCTGGAAATGGTGAAGAATTCAAGAAGCTTCTCACAGGAGCCATCTTTATGGCCCCCTCCCCACTACTAAAACCACAACATGTGAACAGGACAGCTGAGACACAGTTATATGTGGCTTCTCTGTTTTCCCACCCAGCTGTGTAAACAGATGTACTTCCTTTGCAGTAATTTAAGCAGATCAATGGAAAAGAAACATGAAATAGATCAATCTAATATTTAAATTTTGAAGTCAATTGTGGATAGGCATAAGTGTCTTTATGAACAATGGGATTAGTGTTTAGTTCCAAATTAAGTTTTTACGAAGAAAAAAATCTGCTTCAATTGGTTAGATGTTTCTTCATTTTAGGTAGGGAAGGAAGGGATCAGCAAAAGTTTTGGTGACATGGGAAATGCTGTACTGTTAAAAGATGAGAGAATTTTCTCTGTACTATGGCTTATGTACCTCTTTTCTCTCAGGCTTTCTGTACCATAGCTGCTATGACTTTGTGATACAATCTTGCTCTTAGTCTTTTGCTAAGGTGAGGTTGCTTCACTAATCTGTGAGATCAGTATCTTTCTTTTTCTACAGGAGGTAGGACTAGAAACGATCTTGGGTTATCAAGTCCAGGCCTCTGCTATCATAGGGTTCCACATCGTCTAATCCCTTCCTTTAATTTATCGAGTTCCATTTTAGCTAGTGTTTTGCACTAATACTACTAGAAATATGTTCCAGAACCAGGTTACTGTGCTTAAGTTTTTTTATTTTTTCAAATTAAATGTATTTATTAATTATATGAACTCTTACCTACATATTTCTGAAGGTGGATAAAATTAGGAAATGGAGCTAAATCTAATATCCTTATGGCTTTCCCCATGATAAAGAATGACACACTTACAATATGCAGCACGGTATCTTAAAAGCCCACAACACAATAATAACTTGAGTGAAATATTACAATTAAGATCAGCTTTACAATCTCATTTTGAAAATCCATTTAATCTAGTCTTCTTGCAGGATTTATTAGTCAGGGATTTCTTTGGTTTGTGTTTCATATACAATAGGCAGTGATGTGTTAACTACAGGAGCTCCTTTTCAGGTATAGAAACAATTTCAGTAAGAAGGCTCGTTTCAAGGTTCATTAGGAATATATTTTTGTTGTTGCAAATTACTTAACACTCTCTTCTTTTTAAACATTAGCTGAGGCTTTGGTTCAGCCAGTGAAATGTAACTTTTCAAGCTAGAAAGGCAAAAGGAAATCTTTAGTATAATCACTGATGCAGAGAAATCTTAGCCCTATTCTTTTTCCTTTTCCCCAGGCTTTAGAGCTATTTATTTTTAACAATATCTAATGTTGAGTTCAGCTTGGAGACTGGATGAAAGAAAAGCAGATACTGAGTACATCATGGCAGGCAAAAAGCCTATTTTAGTCAAAGAATGATGGCACTAGACTGTGAAAGTCTGAGTTACTCTGTGACTTTGAAGAATGGACAAGGGTTGTGCTGAAGTGCTTCACCAGTCATTTTTCAGTGCTGTGGCATACAATCAGTTTTTGATTACCCAGGTTGAGATTTCCTGAACAGGAAAAGCTATCACATTCAGAAATTAGTTCCATAAATGCTAACCAAAGCAGGACTCACTACTTTTCAGCCACATTGTAATTTCTGCCTATTTCAATGAAACACTCTTTGAAATGTGTCCACAAGAGAAGAAAGGCAGAAAACCTTCAGAAATGCTTTACTTTTATTTTATATTTCTCTAGAGCTCATGGAAAACTTTAAAATCACAAATATTTTTAAAACACACTAATATCTTTCAGAACACAGGGATACAAAAAATCCTCTTGGTACACTGCCTAGTATAATTTGCTGTGGTCATTCACTGAAGGTGTTAAGACTCCAAAGAGCTCAGATGTTTAGCAAATCTCAAAAATGAAGACATTTTTGGATGAGATATGATGGCTATTATTTCTAATTTTTATAATTTTCATTCAGGTTTTTTTGGAAGCTAAACTGGAGTTCTTTCAGAAATATGCATTTTAGGGGGACTCTCCCATGCTCATTTTTTCATAAATAACTTGATTTAGCCAGGTGTCTGCTGGATGTATCAGTTCCACATATAAAAAGAAAGGTAAGTTAGCATCTGATACCTTCAAAATTACATACCAGCAGTTCTAAAAAAATATTATATGGGCTAACAAGTGTGAAAAAAATATTATTTAGTGAGGGTAATGTTGTCAAGGAAGCATAGTTTTCACTTTCTAAGGCACAGCACTGATTCAAGTAATGAAATGTTTAAAAGGCAATATTAGTGACACCTTAAAAAAATTATTCTCTTGCTCTGCATTTGCTAAACCTGCTCTGTAACCATTAAGTGATATGACTAAAATCTAAATAAGTCACTGAAAAGTTCTTAATTTAGATTAAGAGTATTTAAATTTATATCACTATTTCAACATATTAAGAGAAACAAGCTCTACTGGTAAATTAGTTCATGCAGCAATCATTAGGAGTCTTTCCTCCTCTTTCTTACAGAAATGAACCTCTCTATTATCAGTGTTACTGCTTACAGCATCACTGTACTGCTTGAGGGGTTTATGTTCAGAAACCCTACTTATTTAACTGCACTGGTGTGACCACTTTGACATTTTTTCCTCTTACTCATGAGTGCTATCTATGTCTCTCTTCATCTGCATTGTATTGTGTTCCTTTGTTATAGAGTTACATGTTGCAGAAATTTTTTGCCTCAGCCTGGTAAAATGCTGATGAAAATCAGAATATGTAACTATAATTAAGGTAGGACATGTACAATGTCTTATGGTTTCATATTACATTAATGTTTCAGGCAATTAAATACTGTAGGCTTTTATTCAATTTTATAATGTCCTGGGGTGACATTATGAAACCACTTTATTCTTTCCCTGCCTGCTTAATGCCCACTGCTGCTGTCCCTTTAAGACAGACTCGAGGGGCGGGGCCTGAGCTGGGGTCGCTTTAACCGAACCGGCACGTGCAAGGCAGCGATAAAAGCGGCTCGGCCCAACTGCCAAGGGGGTCAACGGCTCTCGGGGAGGCGGCAGGTGGGCGGCGCTCAACCGAGACTTCATGAGGGGACGGCTCTCCATCCCGTGCTAGTTTGAAAGAGGTTTTGTTTGTTTTTCCTTTCCCTCCCCCCTGGCCTCCCTACCCTCCTTCCCGTCTCTCCAGCCCCGGGGAGACTGCGGGGTGGCCCCGGCCGGTCCAAGCTGCGAGGAACACCACGCCCATGAGTGAGGAGGCGGAGTCACCAAGATCCACCAGCTCCACCCACTATGCGATCGGCTCCTTGCAGGCACCCTTTTCCCATTTTGTTCTCTTTGTTTCTCCCACTTTCATTTTGTGTTAATAGATAGTCTATTTTTCTGTGTTAATAAATAGTCACCTTTTTTTTTCTCCACTTTCATTTGCTGTTGTTAATTTGTTTCATTGGCAAAGGGAAGAGGGGAAGCCCTTTTCCCTTGGGAGGAGGTGCTCATCCCTGAGTGTTTCCTCCAGAACACCTTTGTCTCCCAAACCTAGACATATAAACATCAATATATTAATTTTCTATGACTTCTAACTTTCTATAATTGTATATATCCCCAACTCTCACATATGCTTATCTTGAATCTTCTCATCTCAGGGATCTGATATTTAAAAATGGTTTTTTTGCTAATTTTTAGGACTTCAGAGATTGCACTAACACTTGATGTTTATAGGCAACACCAATTCAACTGTCTTTGAATAACAGGCCATTTAATTTAAACTAAAAGTGGCATCTTTTTTCTGAAATCTTTATCAGGATGAATCTCTTTTAGGCAAAAGCCATTAATAATTCCATGTTAGGATAATGCTCGTCAAAAGGATACAAGCTTGAATTAATATGTAGTGGTAAGATAAGTATTCAAAGAGAATCTGTTATCACCTGATAACCTACACAAGAAATGTGATGCATTGTAGAAACAAAAGGAATGGGGTAGGGCAGAGAGAAGCACAAGCAGACAGTGAGTAACATGTGAAGATTAACTCAATCCTACTTTCTCTTCTGAAGTGTTAATAAATAATTCTAAAATTAATTTCTTGCATGAGTTTTACAAATTGCTTTTGTGGTTGTTTCATTCACGTGTGGTGCTTAGTCTACACTGATTACATGGTAATCAAATAACCCACAATCAGTTGTTAGTCATCCTCATTGCACCACTGTGGCCTATTAGAACTTTGTCACCAAACACTGGACAGTATTAGGATGTTATTTAGTCACTAAGAAAGAGTTCTTGCTGCTTATTTAATTGACAGCTTAAAGCATAAATTTTGTATAGCTGGTTGCTACATACATATAAAAGGCCAAACTTACATTTCATTTCACACTATTGCCTTTGAATTTATTGGCTTCCTTTGTTGTCCTTGGGGAACCACTTTGAATGCAAGAAACTACAGTTATAATAGTTAGAAAGAAATCAGTGGTTACAGGGGAGGCGATCAAACAGTAAATAAAATAACCATTTATAGCTGTTTTAGCAGTTTGCCTTTATGTGTACTTGGAATTGCATCTCAATAAAACACAGGCTAAGATTTAAAAACACAATTTCAAAGGTAACATGCAAAACAACTTGACTCTTTTGCCAGATTCCACCCTGAGGGTAATGGCATGCTTCAAAATATCGCTCGGCTAAACTTTCATTTCTGGTAAAAAAATATCTTCCACAAAATTGTTCTGTTCTGCAGCATAGCAACACTAATTTATAATCTATGCTTCAGCAGCAAGAGGCTTTCTGTCTTTCCCTCTCCCATTTAACATTTATATTTACTTTATTCCCTCCCCACTTTTATTCTGGTTACTGTAGCAACTGCATTTTTTGAAAAACTGTAAGAAAAATTGGAGCTTAAACAAAGCACTGGAAAAGTAGCACCTGAAGAAAAGGTTTTCTGTGTGTCTGTTGATGACCTATAGGGTGTAATAATACAATGCTGAGCTCATATGTTATATTTTCTACTTGCAGATCTCTTGGCAACTTGCACAGAACCGAAAGTGACTGATTTGATTTCATACATGGGTGGGAAGGGTGGAAGCAGAAGTGAAAAAAATTACATACAAATATATAAAAAATCAGCACAAAAAAGAAAGCAGATCTCTTCATTTTCGTATGCTCTGGACCAAAGCATCTTTTCACGTTATCTTTGCAGTTTTCCTTAAAATGTGTCAGTTATATACAGGATCCCCAGCAGTTCAGCAGAACAGTAGTAATCCACTAGCAAGGGTGAAAGATGATAAGGATCATCTGTCCACAAGGAATTGGGATTAGAGCCATAATTCAGTACATGCAGACTACCAAGCATCTTCATTTGGCAATTATTTTTGGTCTTGTCAGCCTTGCTGGATTAAAAGTAGGAATGAAGCAGCTGGTGACTTCTCCACATACAGTCAATGTGTCATTCATTTCTTGAGTGTACCTTTGCTCCCTAACCACTGCATTGTCACACATGTTCACTCTTCATTGTCACGTGCAATGCCATCATCTATTATTTTTTTTCAGGGTATTTTCATTAAAAATATAGCTCATCCTCAAGACCAAAGAAGTGATTGTGTGTAAAGTGCACATTACCTAATCTGTAGCAAAGAGGAATCTAGGGTCATGTAGACATTTGCCTCTTCAAGGAAGCAGTAGGAGCAATTTATGCTCCTGAGCAGCATTTTCTTTCTTATCAGCATAGCTCTTGCTGTTCCTCTTTTTTTTCCCACCCTTGTTACAGTTTATTTTACTACTGTTGTGTTGCTTGAAAGAGAACTAGTGCATAAATACACCCAAAAAACTAAAAAGCAATAGTAATTTGAACAGTTTCAGTAGATTAATTATTTTTCCATAACCCCCTTTATCTAACTAATTACAACTCATCACTTACGGATTTGAAAATCTTACAAATCCACTCATTCAGAATAATGATCAGATTCAGGTTTTCTCACAGCGCTGCATCTGTGATTCTTGATCCAATTTCTGGTAGAGAAAAGCAAGCTTCCATTATTGATGTAATTGTGTTTTCTTACCTGATTTTATTGCCATCTTTTTCAAAACTAAGATATACGTTCTCCCTTATGTAATTTTATTAGCATTCTGCATAAAATACACTCTTCATTACTGCAGATAGTAAAGAGTTATTTTTGTATTACATGAGTTGTCATCTGGAAATTTTAGTATTATCCAGGTTAGAGATTCTGGGAAGCAGCTTGCTCAGTTCTCATCTTCCCTTGTTTTTTCATTGACTATTGTCTTGGGGTGATTTTTTGCTCTGTATTTTTCCTATCATCTGCTTAGGCCCAGGAATGGGTCCTGTAACCTTGAGCTAGCAAGGAGAAACCCGGCATGGCTTGTTTTTATCTCTTTGAGATAAAGCGCAAGTTTTTATTTTTAGGTTTTTTTCCCCTGGTAGTCTGTCCAGCTGTGAGGTAGGACAGAGGGGGTTTTTTTTTCCTTTTCCCGTCTCGCTGGAAGTGCAGGTTTTTTGGCCTGGCCGGCTTGTTTTTTTCCCCATCTGGAAAATCAGACCATCTCTGAGGGAGACAGTCGGCGGGCCCTTTGCCAGGAGCTGCTGGATCCCCCAGCCTAGCCGGGCCGAACCTTCGGGAGGAGCTGAACCAGAGAAAGAAGAGACTCTAAAATCCACCATCTTTCTCTACAGCAGAGAAGGTTTACTGTCTAATATTATTCAGTCTTTTTTCCCGTTGTGCCTGCGTGCACTTTGCTTGTTAAATAAACAGTTCTTTTTTTCACTTCTCTCCAAGAATATTTTCATTTTGAGCCTTGGCTGGGGGAAGGGGCTGAAATTCTGCCTTTTAGAGGAGTCTGCTCCTAAAATTTGTCTCAAACCGGGACAGCTGTACATCTGCAAACTGAGAACTATTTCTCTCCTTTTGTCTTGGATGCTTCTGGGCACTAGAATGCTAAAGGCACTTGTTTACAAGGCAGTGAGTATAGGAGCAAAATCCCATTTTGATAGATGATCCGAGCTACTCTTCAGACTTCCCTCTTGTTTTATTGATTCACTAAACAGAAAGACTAATTCAAGTTTATGATCTGTGTATTTGCTCTGATCTTACCAGAATTCTTCACCCTCCCCCAAGATTAAACAAAATCATTTTGTCTTTCTATCTGTCAACACAGTGACAGTGAAGCAATCATCAAGTTTTGCAAAACTAGTTTTTGTTTTAAACAAACATCACCATATTTTGTTGACACAATTAAATGATATGAGCGTTGTGCCATATATCTAGCATGCACCCTCGGGAGCAGGTAGAAGCTACAGCAGAAATCATGACATACGTGCCTCTGCATCAAATTAAATATTTTCCCCTTAGTCCTAACACCAGCAGCTGTTAGACACTGTGGCTTACTGCATATAGCCTATATAATGAGACAGATTCAGGTAGTTCAAGTTCCTCTGCTGAATGCTGAATAAAGACCATGTCTTCAAGACCACTAAGTCTTATTGCTGTTGAAATAGCCCTCCTCAAGCAAATAAGTACATTTGGCATTCAGATTTCATTAAAATGAAAAACAACAGTGTGTTTTTTATTACTAGGGAGACAAAAAAGAAAGATGCTTGGTAAATGAAATGCAGGAAATATCCATAGAATTTGGTGCAAAAATCGTTTCTTTCTGTTACACTATCCAAAAAGGAGTCAAATTAATCCTTTGCAATAACTGCAGAAGTTTTTAGTAAGCCCAGAATTGGAGATGACTATTCCCAACTGTTGATACAATGTCTTGGTAAAAGTAATTTACTGAATGTGCAAAACAAAAGAACTGTCTGCAGTGGATGATACAGCTAATTGACCCCTCGTATTAAGAGCAGATGTAATCTGTTTCAAGCTTCATTTTATTTATCTCCTGTTCCATTGCTTAGCAGGCTGCAAGGTTAAGGGTAATCCTTTCATGCTCACCTGACAACGTGAAGACAGCTTTTCCATACTTGAACAATAAAATCCTGTTCAAAGGACTACAGGACCACCAATTAAAATTCTCCAGTAAAAATAATCTGAAAATATGATCTGTAACTGAGAACAGAAAAAGCTGAAGCAGATCACTGCTAGAAGCAATGTACTGATTGCCTTCCTACTGCAACGCATGCTCTTGGACTTCATTACAAGCGTGGGAAGGGAAGGGAGTTTTGACTGTGGTTGCGTTTCACATATTAAAACAGATTAGTCTAAATTGGAAGAATAGTATAATTATGCTTTTTTTTTTGGAGTTGGGTGAAAACTGGTTGGGGCACCATAACTGAAGTTGCTTTCACTTGGAGGGCCAAATCCTCTCCCTGCTGTGCAGCCAAAGTACATGAGTTGTTCAACAGAGTATGAGGATGAATTTAGAATATTTCTATAGACCATAGTTTCGCTGTAAAAGCAAAATATAACTGCTGTGTTATATTTGTGGCATCTCCTGCAACTGTTGTGCTTGTACGTCAGATATAAGAATTATCCTGACATGCTTATATACATAACTATCTTAACCTTTTAGCCTTCCCATCCCTCTTTCACTTACTGACAAGACATAAGGATAGAAACTTTAAGGCTACCAAGGCAGTTCTCGGTCCCATGCATAGAATTTTACTACTTGTTTCAAAGATTCCACTTCACAGAAATAAATTTTTAAAAATTACCTCAAAAACCTAGGGTTGGTTATAGGGAATTTAAACATTCACTATTGCTGTACCTGATGCTAGTTTATATGTTTTGTACTAAAATGGCACTTTCTTGCCTTAGATAGCAAAAGTCCCATGCAAAGGAAGTCTCTTGCTTTCCAATAAAGATTAAGTGTTTCCAAAACCTTGCCATATTTGTGAGTTTTTTGAATAACATGGATACATTTAAGCTAAATATTACTGAAATCAATTTAGATCTGCAGTGTGGTTGTGTAAGTGTGAATTTTCAAATGTGTATCTGAGTTTCTAGAGCATATTGTGAGATCTACGTCTCCCAGTATGAATATTCACACTACAGTATGAAGTGAGACAGGATGAGCAGAACTGGTTTTGAAGAAATGTTTTGTATGTACAACACCATCACAAAAGTCATGTTTTCACACATTCAGTATGATATGAGGAGTATGTATTTGTTAACTTTCCATTTTTGGTCCCAAATCTTAGTTAGGAGAGACAATTAATAATGATTTCCAAACTCTGCCAGCATTCAAGCTCTAATAGGGAGATACTTTTCATCTGCCCATGCATTAGATAAGTAGAATCTGTTTTACATGTTAGAATATTTAAATGAGGACTAGTAAGTGCTAGTCCTGGTCTCATAAAAAATGTGGTTAGATTCTACTGTGTTTGCTGTAGGCATTCCAGTCCCTTTCAAGCATATAAAAACTTCAGTCCGAGAACAGTGAATAGGCATATATGACATTATACCCAAATTCAAAAATGCAATAAAAAATACAAAATACCTTCCCTGCTACAGACAGCTTTCTTGGAGTCCTCTGTCCTACCAGGCTTTTCCTGTGAATCAAGCAGATGCCAGAAGAGGACAAAGTCTGCTCTCCTGGACTCCAGGGTTCCCTCCAGGCCTTTATTCTGTGGTACTCTATCAGGCAGGTCCCTGAAGAGGTCAAAGTGTGCCCTCCTGAAGTCTAGGGTAGAGTTCACTGTGCACCCACCTCCCTGTCCTAAGGCCCTAGAACTCCACCATTTCATGGTCTCTGCAGCCAAGGCTGCCAACACAACAGTACACATAAGAACTCTCAGGTGTTAAATTTTAGCATGTCTTGCCAGTAACATTTTGCCTCCTGTAAAAGCATGGATTAATAAACTATTTTTTCAGCATTTTCCTCTTCTATTGCTACATGTAAATTTGGTTTAGTGAGATTGTGCTGCAGCGAAGGACATTTTTACCAAAGATATCACAATCTAGATTTAATTTCTGGACCATAAATTATGGTCCTAATAGTAATATAATCGTAATTTCTGTACTAAGTACTCTGATCTAGGTTTTTGTGGAATCTCAGTGTACAAGGAACCAATGGCACCTCCTTGTTTCTGACCTTAGCAACAATTACAATAAAACCAAGAGAGAATGAATGCTATACAGTTTGGACCAATCTAATGCTTTAAATTATTAACAGTTTAAAAAGAATTCTCTAATATATTTTTTAAAGTCAATTGGATTTCTTACCTTTATTTTGTGTGGGGCTCTATGAGTCAAGCTGAGGTTCTGCAACTATAGCATACAATATTTCTGTGACCACAAAAAGTATTTTGCCAACTGCATCCTGGGCTGCATCAAAAGAAGCATGGCCAAAGGCTGAGGGAGGGGATTCTCTCACTCTTGTCAGCTCTTGTGAGATCCCACCAGGAGTGCTACATCCAGCTTTGGGCTCCTCAACATAAGAAGGACTTGGAACTAATAGAGCATGTCCAGAGAAGGGCCATGAAGGTGATAGGGATACTGGAGCATCTCCCCACCAAAGACAGGCTGAGAAGGTGGAAGCTGTTCAACCTGGAGAATAGAAGGTTGCATGAAGGCCCCATGCCTGCAGTTGCGAAGCAGGTAATGAATTCCTTACTTTATTTCCACATGCAGCTTTTGCTTCACCTATTAAACTATATTTATCTGCAGGCATGAGTTCTCACTTTCACCTTTCTGATTCTCTCCCCTATCCCACTGGAGGGGTGTGAGTGAGCAACTGTGGGATTAGTGAGCTGCCAGCTGGGATTAGTCCAAAATAAAAAATCAATACACATGTGATGGATGCATATTTCATAAATGGAATTGTTAGTTTATCTTATTTTTATAGGTTAAATTCTATTACACTATTCAGTACAGAGCAAAACAAAGAGTAAAGAGTAGCACATACAGCTCTGCAGAAGTAGGCTGTATAGTTAATCCTTAGCTGTTTTGAAGAAACATCAGATTTCAAACACCATTGTACAAAACTTATTCTTCAAGAGTCTATTACCAGACCCTATTGTAGTAAGTTCTTACCTTGTAAATGACTATATTTCTGCAAGTAAACACATGAGGCTGTTTGGATAGCTGTTGTGTATTAATTTAGCTCCATAAAGCAGACTTAATTTGATTTTTAAAGTGTTTATTACTTCTGGAAAGAGAAAGAAAAGTGGCAAACGGGATCTATTGTATCCTTTGCGTAGTTTATTCTTTGCATTTTCTCTGTAATAATTCAGTCCTGGCCAGTTTGAGATTCAGAAATCTTGTCTTAGATTGTTACAATACGCACAAGAACACCACCACCCACATACACTTGAAATGAATCATCTAAGTTGTACTCTTGTGTTTTAAATATTCAATGAGTATCAATGAACCTATGATTTTACTGCAACCTTATTTTGTCTTCCTTTTTATCCAAATCATAAAATTAAAAAGTGAAGCAACAGCTATTTCAGGCAGATACTACTTAATCAAGCTCTGAGACACCTTTACTTGAAGAATAGGAAAAAATATTTGTAAGATCATCAGTACATTAATGTAGTATTAGGTAAACTATCTTATACAGGGAGCTGGTAATGTAAAACACTGGAGAAAACCAAACAAAAATCACAGAAGCTAAATAACTGGGTGTTCTGGTTTTAGTAGTGGGGAGGGGGCCATAAAGATGGCTCCTGTGAGAAGTTTCTGGAGTTCTTCACCATTTCCAGCAGAGCCAATCTCTGATGGCTCTGAAGATGATGGACACGTCACCGGCCATGTTTGGGCCAATTAGAAAGGTTGGTTACGCCTCTGTGATGACATATTTAAGGAAAAAATCAAAACAAAATGCTCACGCAGTTGCCTTTAGTTAGAGAAGGAGGAGGATGTGAGAACATGTGAGGGAAGACAACATGGAGACACCAAGGTCAGTGGAGAAGGAGGGGGAGGAGGTGCTTCAGTTGCTGGAGATGAGATTTCCTCTGCAGGCCGTGGTGAGCCCATGGTGAGGCGGGGTGTCCCTCCTGCAGTCCATGGGATCCACGAGGGATGCAGAGTCACCCACAGTCCGTGGGTGAGGTGCCAACGTTAGAGCGGGGAGATGCGAGAAGCCACAGCAGCCATGAATGCCAGAAGAAGCCGCAGGAGCTGTACATGCCAGGAGAAGCCGTAGCAGGTGCAACCCAGTGAGAGACAGAGACTGAGAGAAAAGTCCCGCAGTTTGTGGACGAGGTGACCACGCTGGAGCGGGTGGATGTCCAAGAAAACTGCAGTTCAGGTGGGAGACCCAGTTAGAGAGAGAGGGGCCCCCTGCTTCCATGCTGGAGCAGTTTGTCCTTGGAGGACTGCATTCCATGGACAAGTAAAAAACCACACCACAGAAGTTCACAAGTTCACAGAGAACTGTCTCTCGTGGGAGGGACCCCACGACAAAAGCAGAGGAAAACACTCCTCTCCCTAAGCAAGGGAAGAAGATCTTAGAAACGGACTGACCTGAACCCCCACACCCTGCCCCCCTTGCACTGTTGGTAGGAGAGGGGGGGGGTGGGGAGTGACAAGAACGGTGTCTTTTAAAGGTTTCATTTATTTCTCATATCCTCCTTCTAACTCTGGTAGTAATAAATTTCACTTTGCAACTTAAGTTGAGCCTGGTTTGTCCTTGGAGCGTTTTCTCCCAGTTCTTTGTCTCAGCTCATGAACCTTTGGGTTAATTCCCTGAGGTTTTCTTTTCCCCCTCTCCTTCCCTCCTCTGTCCAGCTGTGGCAGGGGAGGGAACGAGTGAGTGGCTGCCGTGGGTGTCTGGCACTTAGCCAGGGTCAAACCACGACACTGGGCTGTATCATGAATAGGGGTAAACACCCACCAAATGTTCTTCAATAACCTGAAAGAAGGGAAAAAATGCTTGTAAGGGTCACATGGGGAATACCTGTATTAGAAAATATTGGAATGACATCTTGAAATGAAAATTCAGGATTAAAGCAGGAAGAATCACCTTCCAGTGCAAAAAAATTTTACTGAGCTGTCAGCTCTCACTTTCTGGCACTGAAGCAGGATGGAGCAGATCTGAATGCAAAGGAATGAGAGAAGAAGGACCATAAAACTATACATCAGAAGCCTGAAGGTTCTAGGTTCTGTCTTGATTTGCATAACATTGAATTCAAAATTATGGGGACACATAATGTTTGTGGATTAGAGGAAAACAGTGTTTCTTATTCAGGAACAAATAGTTGTCCTGCAAACACAATAAGGCTGTAATTTTCTGGAGTTCTAGACAACTTCATTCTAGAAGTAAAGCTCAGGAGAATTTTACAAATGAGCATGAAATCACTAAAAAGTAAAAAACCCAATTAATTTAAGAATTTTTTTCCATTTGATGGAAACCTGATAGGTTTATTTTGAATTTTACTCCAAAATAGAGGACTAGGTCTCATTTAAATCACTGACTACCTGTTTACATTTCGTATGGATTTACAAGCAAGATTTTTTTTTCCTGTTTGTTTTGCAGGTTGTTTACAGCCCATTCATCCCCTGTTTATATCAAATACTTAGGAATTTAAATAGAATTTTTTAAATCTATCATTCTTAAATTCCTAATTCCTTGCATTCCTAAAAAAAAAGAAATCAAAATCAAACAAAGAAACCTTAAGTTCAAAACACTGATTCTTTCTGTGACGGTAGAAAGATAAAGAACCAAAATTATAACGTTTTCTGTATTTAAATTTTTATATGTGAAGAACAAATACCTCTTCAACTTATGTAATAAATAAATAAATTCCAAATTTGACAGCTAGTATCAACCCTATTTCAAGTTCCTGGATAATTTCTGTGTTCACAGGAATTCTCTTTAACACTAAACTAAATTGTGTTTTTTTCCCAAATTGTTTCATTTTTTCATCTATTAAAGAGCTACTACTACTTTACTGTATTTCTTCCTCTTCTCTGACAATTCACTAAACGTTAGTCAACCTCGTACATTCAGTGATTTTCCACAGATGTTATGACCTATGTTTTGTGGAGAAATTCACCTGAGCTACGTAAGTTAGCACACTCATCTATAGGTATTTGAGATACTCACATTCCAGTCAATTAAATTATCCTGTTAGCTTTTCAAAATGTCAGTCATCATCACTCGGATTTTGCTCCCCATTCTTAAGCTGAAGAACAGCAATAACAAAAACCTTAATATCTTTGCTGAGGATGGTTACTTACTGACAGCAACACCAGCCATGTGTGTTCAGCATTTGCCCTGACAGTACATCTTGTGTTGCTGTGCTTGGACCCTGCAGATGGTTCTAAATGGCATACAGCAACAGAAGGGCCTGTCTGAGCCCTTCCTTTTCCCAGGAACATGTTATTTAGCATGTTCTAAAATCTAGTCTTCAGTATCATACCAGTTAATATGTTTAATGTTAATCCTGCTTTGATTGGGATGTTGAACCTGATGACATCCCGAGGGCCATCCTAACCTGCTATTGTGAAATCGGGATCAGAAAGGCCTCATACTCTCTATTTGCAAATATTTAGAATTACTGAGGCATGCTAGACATAGTTCCAATACTGCTTACATTTCAATTATTTTTAATACATGCTGTGATACCCCTTGAATAATTCATGCTTCCAAAAATTAGAGAAGCACACATTACTGTCAATCTGTCTGTGAGTTTCACTGCTGTTCAAAACAAAACCATGTAATTCCTGATTCTATATCCCATCCTGATTTTTCTTTTGATTACAAGGGAAAATATTTCATTTGTGTTGCTGGAAAAGACATCAGAATCAAACTCATTATTTGTAGAGCATAGTGACATTTGAGAAGAGAAATAGTAATCCCTAGCCTTGATGTAACGGAAACTCTTTTTTGGATTAAATGAAAATTTCACAGTAACCATTTTATAACCTGTATTTGTCACAAAATACCTGTGAAGTTTTAACAAGAATATCAACAGAGGTTATTTCTGAGGATGTTATGGCCAAACCACCTATGTACAGTAAAAAATGTTAATAACAAGGAAGTGAACAGTATTACTACCTTACAAAAGCACATTTTATGCAAGAATGGGAGTATAAAACATTTCATGTTCTTAAAGACTAATAACAGGGCCTGATCAGTGTTAGCTTAAATCCCACTGTTGACCCTCACAAAAGAAACAAACAACAAAACCGGTGTCAGTGTGTAGAGGTCAGCTTCATGAAGGAGTTTAGAGTGGTTTATTCCTGTCTGTTGGTATGAGAAAGAGATGAACTCTTCACTGCCTTTCCCTGAATATTAATCTCAAATATTTAGTTCTTGATCACATATACAATATCCTCTATAGTAAGGACACAATTTCTTGTTCTTCCTTCAGTACATCAGGTCTAAAGAGATAAAATAAATACCCTCTCTCGGCATGAGTTGCCCTGTTCAGGATCTCCCAAGGATTGAGCATAGACATGTCATGGAATGGGACGATTAACAAAAAATTTCTTATAGCAGTCTTATAGAGAGCTTCAGGTTTCCAAAAATGTTCTAGAAGATGATTATCATCTCAGAGAATTTCGTGTCATTAAACACAACCCCTCAGCAAACTCTTCCTGTAGTGAAGACTATTTTTCAAACCTCAGGGTAGGGACAATTTTTTTCATTCCCTCCCTCAGGGAATTTACTGCTCATGAAAGTGCTGGCTCAACAGTCCTAAGGTTGAAGTTGTTATCCACAACATTAATAAATAATGCAACATAGCCTCTAAAACTGTTTCTGTGAAATGAATGGGGTTATTTAGGTCATATCAGAACTGCTAAGCAAATTATCTTTTTTATAGGAAATGTTCTTTCTATAGTGAATGCTACTAGGTAGTATAGTAGGAAAATATATTAATTTGAAATTTTTTACACACATGTATCTCTAAGAACAACTTTGCCACAGTAAGATTTAGAAATACATTGCAAGACAGTTGGTGAATTTGTGACTGTTTTTGAAAGTCAGATTGGTATCATCAGCATTGAGATAAGGAAGAGAAGAGGGTTGTTTGTTGGTTTTTTGGTATGGATGTTACCTAGAGTGGAACAGCACAAATGCTTTCTGCTGCAATGCAAACACATCATGCAGATACAAACTCAAACAAAAAATTGGCACACTTGCTATACCCTAATGTAGCAATGTATACATATTTCTAGACTAAAAGTAGTCACTCCTGAGAGGTCTTTTAGGTAAGTAATTCAGGAGAATCCAGTTCAGTGGTTTTCATGGTAAGATTATGCAAAAACATATTTGCAGAGTTAAAAAAAAAAGGGAAGAATGGTAACTTAGGTGATGTAGAAAATATTGCATTTTTGTCTGATGACAATTATGTTGATTGTAAAAATTGATATTCTTTGCTTTTCAAACATTCTGAAATCAATATTCAAATCTCACCTTAACTAAAATTTAAATGTCTTGACTGTGCTCTTTGTCTCCAGCATAACTGAAAGCACGTGGCTTACTTTTTACAGTTATGCTCCCACTCATTTTTGACAAAATTAGTGTTCTAATGAACGAGAAAATGGAATGGTATAGTTTTGATAAAAATGCATGCGTGACGTAAGAATATATTTTATTCAAAATCAGAGAAATTTAAATACTGAGAAAATAATTTTAGATAAAAGGATGTCAAGATGTCAAAAAAAAGTAATATTAATTTATCTTCTGTAGAGAAATTGACATCTACTGTGTTTAAAATTTCAGCCACAACAAAACCCTGAAGGGGTTAAAGGGGGTGACAGGGGAGAGAAACAATACCCTGATTTCAGTATTTTTACTCTAAAGATAGATAGCAGGAAGAAAGGAATCAGTATTAGGAAAAAATAAAGACTTAAATAATTTAATTTGCTTTATGCAATTCATCAGACAATCTCTTCAGAAAGGTCCTGTCTTGCTCTTCTTTCAAGAAGAAAAGCAAGAGAAACTCACATACTACTCTCCTCATTGTCTTCTATAGGATATTTTCTAACCAACCATCTTCAAGCATCATTGATAAATTTAAGGATAGGAAAAAGGTAAAGCTTTAGTTAAGATTAATCAGATAGTTCAAACACAGATCAGGGTGCCTATCACCCCCGTTTTACACTTATATTCTTTACATAGTAAGGGGCTTTTGAAACCCATTGATGATATTCATATCTAGTGGACACATGAAAATATCTTAGAGCTCCCAGTATTGATTAATATTTTAAGATATAAAAGATGCTGTCCAGAAAATTAATCTCATCCACTATCAGATATTACAGTTGTGTGAGATAAACACACTTGGGATTTTCTTCTTTGTTCCAGAGTTCTGTAAACTATTTCATGTTCCCTGACTTAACTACCCAGAGAACATAAAGAAGTTAGCTTCATTTTACCTGTAATGTAGTTCTGCTCCACTCAGCCTCTTGACACTCAGAGGGTAGTTCTTAGCAAGCTGGTGCCTCAACTTTAAAGACAATCTACCTTTCTCTTCTCATCACTGAGAAAACTGAAGGCTAACACCTCAAATCAGCCTAAGTATATTTTCTCTCTGTTTTGCCACAAAGCCTCACTTGGTCATTTCATTTTTTACAGTCCCTTTTAACAACACCTTGAATGAACAGCTGTTCTCCATCCATTCACCTTCCTCTTGAATCTCAAGGATTACTTACGAAACAATACTGCAGTAGAAGCATAGACTAGCCATATCAAACTGCAGTGTAAACTAAGGCTTCTCTTTATCTAATAAAGCATGGCTTATGTCAAGATATTATATTTATTTCAAGTACTCTCTCCATCTGAAGCCCAGGAACAAACAAAGTAATCTGTTTAGCTCTTTCCAGAGTAACAGGACTGTTACAATGTCAACAGAAAAGTTTAACACTGATGTTTTCATGGACATGAAAAAATATATGCTGGGTCTAAAGGACTGCAAAGTCTAGGATCAGTAAGCATCAATGGGTATGTTGTGCCCATCAAGCAGAATTGTATTTTAAGGAGGACAGGTGCCACGGTAGGTGCCCTACCTCTCCTTGGACAGCAGTCACATCACAGGCCCTATTTCACTTCTCTAGTTCCCATTTACAAACCTCAAATAGGAGAAAATAGACATTCAGACTCAACCACAGATATTCTCTGATTACATCTCAGGATAGAGCCTGCGTTTGTTTACCTGTAGCAAGAGAATATTCAGGCCCTTTTAAGCAACATGCCATATCATAGCTATAGAAAACAGGTGGAGAGATTTTGGATCACTCTGATTTTAGGGCTGTTCATGGAATTTGAAAAATGTAATCCCTGAGAAATTCTGCAACATTAAAAATAAGCTATAAAACTATTTGAGCTGTTATTGATAGATTTCCATACACTTTCATATCTTGCACTTTGAATAGAATAGTTTCTAGTAGAGGAGCACCCCTTAACCAATGAAACTCATCAATCCAGATATTTTGCTAAAATCCCTTCCTAGTAACATAAGGGGGACAGGGACAGAGTTCTTCTGGTGAGAAAGGATTTCTTTCACTTGGAATTGAAAAGCGGAAAAGAAAGTTGTTGAGGTCCAGTGTACATTACACCTCTGTGGTTGATAACCTGGGCTTAGGGGCAGCTTAGGATAAGTGTGACATTTTGAAAAGACCTCTTTGAGAAAGCTCTGCTAATTGAACTGAGTAGAGGCTCCTCACAAACAGGTTCATTAATGATGACTCAGTGTGGACCTCTCTCCCTTATATACATGCATACTCAAACCTTTTAATCAGGAAACATGCCTCTGCAAATAAAAAATGTGTTAACCCAAATAGTCAGTGACTTCAGGGAAGACCAGGATATACAGGCTGTCTTCATTTGGGTTAGCTGTTGAAGGATGTTAGTAAATTAATAAAGTGAACCAAAATGTGTTCTGCTAGCCAACCCTGTAGCAAACTACTTTGCAGTTATGCCAGGAGATTGTCCTTTTTCATCTGTTTATGATGTCTATTGCCAAGAAAAATTCTGTAAGCTGTCTGTTCTAAGAGTGGTATGTGCCAGCCTTGACTGTAATTATGGGTTTTCCAGACAGCTGTGATAGTATTTAGACGTTGGCATGATGAAATGAGCTGAAATGGGATGTGGAGAGAGAATAAGCTGGCACACTGATTGTCCTGGGGTGACATTATGAAACCACTGTATTCCTTTCCTGCCTGCTTAATGCCCACTGCCGCTGTCCCTTTAAGACAGACCCGAGGGGCGGGGCCTGAGCTGGGGTCGCTTTAACCGAACCAGCACGTGCAAGGCAGCGATAAAAGCGGCTCGGCCCAACTGCCAAGGGGGTCAACGGCTCTCGGGGAGGCGGCAGGTGGGCGGCGCTCAACCGAGACTCCATGAGGGGACGGCTCTCCATCCCGTGCTAGTTTGAAAGAGGTTTTGTTTGTTTTTCCTTTCCCTCCCCCCTGGCCTCCCTACCCTCCTTCCCGTCTCTCCAGCCCCGGGGAGACTGCAGGGTGGCCCCAGCAGGCCGGTCGGGTGGCCCTGGCCAGTCCAAGCTGCGAGGAACACCACGCCTGTGAGTGAGGAGGCGGAGTCACCAAGATCCACCAGCTCTGCCCACTGTGCCATGGGCTCCTTGCAGGCACCCTTATCCCGTTTTGTTCTCTTTGTTTCTCCCACTTTCATTTTGTGTTAATAGATAGGTTATTTTTTTCTGTGTTAATAAATAGTCACCTTTTTTTTTTTTCTCCACTTTCATTTGCTGTTGTTAATTTGTTTCATTGGTGGAGGGAAGAGGGGAAGTCCTTTAGCCTTGGGAGGAGGCGCTCATCCCTGAGTGTTTCCTCCAGAATACCTTTGTCTCCCAAACTGAGACACTGACGTCATGCACATGTGAGCATCTTAACTACATAAAAACTTATATGGCTGATGAATTTGGCCCATGAAAGATTCTCATTTTGAATGAGGTTTGTAGGATAAATCAGATATCAAAACTATGCCTAAATTCTTCCTGAAAATTCAAGCATATCTTGTCAATTCTATTTTAACTTGAGGACATCCTTAATGATGTATAAAAACCTGAAATTGGAAGCTCACAAAAGACCTGAGCTAAGAAGAGCCATGCAGTTGCTGAAGATCACTAAATATTCCTACCTGGGAAAAGCAATTGTCATATCTACAACTCTAACTTTAGAAGCAAAATTTTAACAAGGCCTCGTATTAAAATTGCTATTTAACAGTGTATATATCGTACACAACATGGACTGAAGCCAACCATCGTCCTGTACTCATATACTCTTATCTCTTAAAAGGCAAAGAAATGTATGGCAAAAATTTTGATTGATTGCTGATGAGTGGGATATATCTGTCCTTAGAGAAGTACGGAGATCTAGGAAAAGCTAGTTAAATACCCATAATGTGCTTACAAGAAACATATCCCTTTTTATATCCCCTAAAAGGAAAACCCAAATGAAATAAGGATGCATCACTCTTGCTTTAAACAGATGACTTTAAATGAGACCAGCATGGCCTATCCAACAAAGAAAAGCAAGTGAAAATGCTGCACAAGAGTTAGTGAACTTGAAAACCAGAGTATGCAAAAACTTATCACATATCTGATTCTTGTAACAACGCATAATTTGACATAATTTCAATTTATTATCCATCTGACATATCTTTTGTGTGCTTCCTTATTAAATTCTGCTCTACTTGGAACAATAGCTGCCTCTTTGACCTATAATGACATTTCAAAGGCTGAAGAATAATTATTGAAATAAAAGCCTCATAATGACTGTCTAATACCTTCCCACATAGAATCTTTTCTTGTGCAGAAAATGCTTCCACTGTTGGTGGTCTTGTTTTTAGTTATTTGTGCTGTTTGTTTTCTTCCCCCCTTTTAAATGCATGGGCACAAAAATGAAATGCTCTGCCACAAGTTCTGTAACTGTATTGCATTATATGAACACTAGTAGAAAGAAGTTGCATGAAAATCAGTTACATTTTTACAGTCAAATAAATAGGTAAATATTCAAGTCAAAGTCTTCCAAAAATGCAAAGAAATGGTTGAGGAAAAAAAAGTATTCTTTATTTGCACCCATTTGTGTAGGGTATAAGAAACATGTCTATTAAATCTGAAGTGAATTAGACTTCCTATTCAGAGTTCCAGATAGTAATAATTCAATGTTAAGAGAGAAATTTTATTTCAGTCAGTTTCACAAGAAATTGTGTGAAAGTTTGGAGAAGCTAGTGGTGAACAACCACTGGATATGAAAATCTGCCTTTAAAAGATTGTATTAAATACTTCATAATATAAACCAACATAACCTGTATTTTGAAATTAATAGTCATTAATAATTTGTAGTATTATGTTTCTTACTGAAACAATCCCTAACTTTCCTTTAAGTCTTGAGATCATATTCCACATATTTCAGGTGTTGGTACCATAACTGCTTTTTCTATGATTTTATAGGTAACTTTCTTGGTCAAAGTTGTACAAATTAAAGTTTTCATCTTCTAAGATGTAAACCTCTTCTTGTCTTAAAAAGAAGCAAACTAAAAGTATATTTATATATAGCTGTCATGACAGAAAAAGTAAGAAAGTATGACTCCATATACACCTTAAAAGTTCAATTATTACAAGGAATGTATGGGCTTAGAAAAATAATTTTTAACAATTTTATTTCTTTGGATATTTGACTATTGCAATTTGCAAGACTAGAAAACCCTGATGCACATAAGCATACGTTTAAATATTCTTGTTCTTCCTGGTCCTTCTGGATTTGAACAAATTATGAGGGAGCTTAATAGGAATAAACTTTTAATCATTAACCAAATATTAACTCAAAACTTCTTCTTTCATATAAACAGCACAGGAAAGTTATTATTTTGATTCATTTCAGATATCCCTGATTTTGACAGTGTCGGATACAAATCTGACCTCTAAAGCTAAAGAAGAGGGGAAGAATTCCTATATGTCTAAGTCTCTGTGCACTAAAACAGCAATAACAGTGTGACTGTGAGGAGATCACCAAAAAAAGGGCAAAGGGAAATAATCTACTCCTACGTGCATTAGTCTATCTTGCTTAAAAGTTATGAAGAAAGTTACATGTTCCCCAAATTCAAGTGCTATATAAAGCATGAGCATGCAGCATTCTTTTCTTTTTAACAAAAGTTGCCCAAAAAATTTGTTCTGTTTATTCTGGTGAAGTCAAATTTAAGGGTGAATCTAATCATAGCCTTCTACTCTCTAAGGGGGCTGGCCACTGAGAATATAGTACCGCGTCCTTTTCTTTTTCTCAGATGTGCATAGGGAAATAAAGAGAAGCAAGGTTCTGGCTGGATCTACATAAAGTTATTAACAAAATAGTGGTTACAGACTGATAGATGTTACCTAGAGCTGTAACACTATCCCCGCATTCAAAACTTTTCAAAACTCTGTTGAGAAATACACATCAAATAAATAAAATATTGACCTTTTTTGAGTTACAGATTTACTACAGTTTTAAATTAGTTTTTCTTGTTTGACTTCAATTTCTAACAGTTTTTATGGTGGCTAACTTACATTTTTATATGATGTACTTCATTAAAATATTTTCCTTTTGACAAGCAGAAGCAATTTATCATCTTCTAGCCCACTTAGCTACCTTTTAATTTCATGTGCAGCTGGGCATTCTGTGAGCTCCCAGAGCACAGCTCCTCTCACTTGCCCATGAGTATCATAAAGTAATATAAATGCCACCTATATATACATTTGAATATTAAATAGACTCAAATTCATGTGTTATGGAGTCCAAACACATATTTTAAAAAATTAAAGAATTCAGGACATGCCAGGAGCATCCTACATATTTCTATGTAGGCTAAAAAATAAAGGAGTGCACATAGTAATGTACTGACTGTAAAATATGAATTGCATAAATATTTGAAGAAATGGTTTGTGGCAGTGAGCTAGGGGAAATCCCCTAGCTGCCACGTTTTAACCCTGTCAAGCATAGATTGTGTTCCACCTCTGTTATTTTAATATTCATCACACTGTATTACTATTCAACAGTTGCCAGAAACTTCTGCTGTTCTGTAAAGTCTATAGGTTAATGCAAATATGTTCTGTCCTTGCCCAGAACTCATTGGAAAACTGTCATCCCATGTCAATCTGTGATTTGATAAGAACCCTGGACCTCAGTTTATGACTACCCCTTCCCTTTCCCTATAAAACCCTGTGTAACTACCCCATACGGGTCTCTCTGATAGCCCCATATCCTAAAGAAGAATAAAAGTTTGGATACTGCTATCAAAGAGTCGGTTCTCTCTTNGGTAACTTTCTTGGTCAAAGTTGTACAAATTAAAGTTTTCATCTTCTAAGATGTAAACCTCTTCTTGTCTTAAAAAGAAGCAAACTAAAAGTATATTTATATATAGCTGTCATGACAGAAAAAGTAAGAAAGTATGACTCCATATACACCTTAAAAGTTCAATTATTACAAGGAATGTATGGGCTTAGAAAAATAATTTTTAACAATTTTATTTCTTTGGATATTTGACTATTGCAATTTGCAAGACTAGAAAACCCTGATGCACATAAGCATACGTTTAAATATTCTTGTTCTTCCTGGTCCTTCTGGATTTGAACAAATTATGAGGGAGCTTAATAGGAATAAACTTTTAATCATTAACCAAATATTAACTCAAAACTTCTTCTTTCATATAAACAGCACAGGAAAGTTATTATTTTGATTCATTTCAGATATCCCTGATTTTGACAGTGTCGGATACAAATCTGACCTCTAAAGCTAAAGAAGAGGGGAAGAATTCCTATATGTCTAAGTCTCTGTGCACTAAAACAGCAATAACAGTGTGACTGTGAGGAGATCACCAAAAAAAGGGCAAAGGGAAATAATCTACTCCTACGTGCATTAGTCTATCTTGCTTAAAAGTTATGAAGAAAGTTACATGTTCCCCAAATTCAAGTGCTATATAAAGCATGAGCATGCAGCATTCTTTTCTTTTTAACAAAAGTTGCCCAAAAAATTTGTTCTGTTTATTCTGGTGAAGTCAAATTTAAGGGTGAATCTAATCATAGCCTTCTACTCTCTAAGGGGGCTGGCCACTGAGAATATAGTACCGCGTCCTTTTCTTTTTCTCAGATGTGCATAGGGAAATAAAGAGAAGCAAGGTTCTGGCTGGATCTACATAAAGTTATTAACAAAATAGTGGTTACAGACTGATAGATGTTACCTAGAGCTGTAACACTATCCCCGCATTCAAAACTTTTCAAAACTCTGTTGAGAAATACACATCAAATAAATAAAATATTGACCTTTTTTGAGTTACAGATTTACTACAGTTTTAAATTAGTTTTTCTTGTTTGACTTCAATTTCTAACAGTTTTTATGGTGGCTAACTTACATTTTTATATGATGTACTTCATTAAAATATTTTCCTTTTGACAAGCAGAAGCAATTTATCATCTTCTAGCCCACTTAGCTACCTTTTAATTTCATGTGCAGCTGGGCATTCTGTGAGCTCCCAGAGCACAGCTCCTCTCACTTGCCCATGAGTATCATAAAGTAATATAAATGCCACCTATATATACATTTGAATATTAAATAGACTCAAATTCATGTGTTATGGAGTCCAAACACATATTTTAAAAAATTAAAGAATTCAGGACATGCCAGGAGCATCCTACATATTTCTATGTAGGCTAAAAAATAAAGGAGTGCACATAGTAATGTACTGACTGTAAAATATGAATTGCATAAATATTTGAAGAAATGGTTTGTGGCAGTGAGCTAGGGGAAATCCCCTAGCTGCCACGTTTTAACCCTGTCAAGCATAGATTGTGTTCCACCTCTGTTATTTTAATATTCATCACACTGTATTACTATTCAACAGTTGCCAGAAACTTCTGCTGTTCTGTAAAGTCTATAGGTTAATGCAAATATGTTCTGTCCTTGCCCAGAACTCATTGGAAAACTGTCATCCCATGTCAATCTGTGATTTGATAAGAACCCTGGACCTCAGTTTATGACTACCCCTTCCCTTTCCCTATAAAACCCTGTGTAACTACCCCATACGGGTCTCTCTGATAGCCCCATATCCTAAAGAAGAATAAAAGTTTGGATACTGCTATCAAAGAGTCGGTTCTCTCTTCTTTGCCTCTACCTGATTTATTAACATTAGGTTCCCTGCTTTACACTGCAGAGGCAAAACCCCGGTACATAGATAAGCAAAAAGAGATAGTGCTCCTCCTGAGCGGCCAGATGCTTATCTGACCAGGGCACTGGATAGATTGCACCACAGAAATTCGGGCAGTATTGCGGACCCCAGAAAGTGATAATGGTTCTCAAATGTTCCATTCAGATTCAGGAATGACCATCACGGTTAAAGAGTGGTATTTTTCAGCTCAATGAAAAATTGAGGGAGGAGGATCAAACTCAATTTTCTCACATGTTGAGAATCAGGTAGAGTCCCATCCAACAGCTCTGTTCTACAGGTATCTCTTTATAAATCCATATTTCAAGGTGAGGAGCTATGATTCTACCACTGAAGAGGTATATGCAATAGTAAAAACTGTAAACTCTGGAAACAAGTAGCTTAAAGTAATAACATGAACTTTAACCACTTCAATCTTTATTATATAACTTGACAGAAGATTTTGAATTCATCATTATCCCATTGATAATATGTTATGTTCTCCTTTCCAAAAGTCTCCTGAATGATCATGACCACTTCCAGATCTCATGAGACCAGCAATAGATGGTAGTAGTGGTGTACTGCATTAATGTAGTGTCTCTTCAAGCAGTATAACATATTTACTTCATAACCACAAGTATTAAGAGAAGTTGAAAAGTGGATTTGAAGAACAGGAAATATGTACTTTAAGTATTTTAAATACATCTATAAATCCAGAAGGATGACCTATTACTGTCTGAACAGTAACAAATGTAATATATTTATTGGGAAGAGAAGGGAGTTTGATTCAACAGACTACAGACTGATTACCTTATCTCAATAACATACAAAATTAAGAATATATTTTAAGGAGTAATAACGAGACATACAGAGTAAGTTAGAAGACCATAAAAAACACTGCATGGGTTTATAAACAGTATGCAGTTAACTTGAAATCCATTTTTGAAATTCACTTTCAACACAAATGAAACATGCTGTAGTCCATTTGTGGAACTCAAAGCCTCAATTTTTAGTCATGTTTAATGAGGAATCAAAATCAGAAGGATGCTGGTTAAAAATGAAACCCTGAAATGTTTGGCAATGGTAAATAGTGGAAGGAACACAGGCCTGGAGACAGGGTAGCAATAACACTGGCTTTGGAAGCTTTTTTTCTTACAAGTGCAGCTGAAATATGCTAGAATGTCAAATTTCTTGACAAAAAATGTATCCTTTGCTTTGCCAATAAAAACAAGGTAGTATAGATAATGCTTACAAATTAATGAAGTGTTCTATCTAGACAGTGGAAAAAAGCAGGGGATTATTAGTGGGCAGAGTAACTGGCAGAACAAATAGGTATAAGTTGGTTAGAAATTAGAAGCTGTAGATGCAGAATTTTATAAATATGTATTCATTTTATTGACACTTCTAACATCCATGGAAAGATCTCAATAATATTACCACAGAATGAGGTGTTAAACTCTTCAAGTTATTAAAAAGCATTTACTCAAGGAAGCATTATTTGCAGTAGTCTATCACTCAACTCAAAAATAATAGAAGAGCATCACATCAGGGATCACCTGAAATACCTGAGACATTTCTTTTTTGCCATCAAATCCAGTTTAAGCATCCAGTACATTGTATTAAAGAGCCATATATCCTTTTGTTTCAACTGGATTTATTTCCAATCTACATCCAAGTACGTTAGACTTGGAGAAGTTTATTAGCAAAAAGAATAAGTGAGAAAAGGAAATCTCTTTTAGGTAGAATTATCAGTCCAGAACAAATTGTGAAATTCTCCTCAACATTTTATGGGTTCATTGTGGTCACAGTTTCTGACCATCAACTCACCAGAAAATTGGAATGAGTTTCTGGATTTAATGAAATCAAAATTGGAGATTAAATTCATTTTGCAAGTCAAAATTGTTGCTTTTTCTGAAGAGAATGTTAGGGGCCTGGATAGCTTTTGCATAACAGGTATCAATATGGTAACTGAACCCTACAGAAACGCTTACTGATGGAATCATTTGCAGAAAGACTGGGTGCAATACCAGTGCAAAGAGGCTTCTCACAATTTTCATTCTGAAATAAGTTTCCTAACTGATGAGTACATAGAGACAGCTGAAAATCATAACAAATACCTTTTTTTTTTATTTTCACTTGAATGGGAAAAACCACCTTTAACCATATTTGATACATGAATGCTCTGACATTTTGTATTTGGCTGTACTGACATACTTTTTCATTCTTCATCTCTTTGACATCAGTGCCCAATGTGGCAAGTTTTTGAAGGTTTGCCAGATGAGAAATTGCTCAGAGGGCAATGGAAAAGCAGAATCAGAGTCCATACCGTGGTCTAATCCAGTGCCTGACCTTAGGAAAGTAAGCTCATACTTTGAAAAAGAAAGCATTAAAAACTGCAACACTGAAGCAACATCCTATGTATTTTCAAGTCTAGTTAGATGAACTGAAGAAAACAACACAAAAAATGAGTTTATTACAAAGAGGAAGAGCAAAACATATACCAGACAAAGTGGTTTTCCTGTTTTAAGTGAACACAGTTTTAAAGAGGAGCCAATCTTGCATATAGATTTCTAAGCACACATAAACCATTTTTCAAAGCCTAAGGTAAGGATGATACAAAGTAACCATTTATACACAGTATAATGTATCAATATCTTCAGGAAATTGTAAGCACACATATGCACAATATTGATAGACATATAAATTGAGTATCTGCTTTCAGAAGTTAAAGGATCACACATCACATACATCTAAGCACAGCCTTTTTCACTTACAAATTGATGAAATATATCTGCCACTGCAATGCTTTTGTTAACTGAGGGAAAATAGATGTGTAAAGAAGAAAAAAGAAATCCATGTCAAGTTGAAAGGAGGAGACAACAGTAAATTTATTATCTTAATGGAATGAGACAAACAAAAAGTTCATATCTAGATAGCCAAGATGCAGATCTATACAAGGAATTGAGATGCAAAAACTGGACCAAAAAGAACAAAAAAATTAGACTACATTAAAACTTGAAATATTCCAGTATTAATCTAATTTGGAAAGTTGAGTAATTGCTTTCCAGATTCTCCATAGCTTAAGTAGTATTGCACTTTATCGTCACCTTTTGTACCCCTATCATTAAACATGGTTATTGAAATGCCTTGAAACAGAATAGTTGCCTTCCACCCCTTCTATAAACCTACCTATTTTCCTTCATAATTGGTCGGTTAAAATTCACATTGTTAAGGAGGGTTACATTAGTGAAGAAACATTGTTATTGAGATGTGTACTTTTTTGCTTCTTAAGAATTTGGTATAAAATCTATATACAGGTGAAAAGAGTTGCAAAGGATTTACAATCATCACCTCCGTCTCAGAGTCAGATAGGTCTGTCATGCATATGATGCTCAACAATTTGCAAAAACATAAGTGGATGAAACACCGATTAAGCTGACATTTACTTCAAACCACCTATTTTCTTTTTCAGCAAACCTGGAGTAAGACTCACCAATTCCCACAGAAGTTAAGGCCAAAGGACATATTCAGGCATCTGCAAATGAAGATCACATTTTTCAGCTATTGAGATCAAATGAAAACACAAGATTACAGGAAGATAAAAAGATAAACAAAAATGCAAACAAATGTCATATTTAGGTGTTCAACAGATTAGTTTATACTGTATTATCTGTTATTATACAGTAAAATATTTTAGACATTAATGTATTAAGTTTTCAATGTTCCTTTGTTTTATACAAAAACGTTAATAAGAACACTACACACATTGAAGTAGATTAAAGTTTACTCTAAAGCCTGTAATTTTCATAAATACCAAAGAGTAATTTCTCTCTTGAGCTAATTTAAATGCAAATATGTTGAATACTATTATTCAGATAGGAATCTCTAACTGGTACTTATTTCTGGTAGTGCACAATTAGAGTAAATACAGAGGAAGTGTAACCAAGAACCCTGTCTCCAGAATATTTCTTACATTCAACTGGATCCCTATAATATAAGAGAAAATATTCCTAAGCCTTGATAATATACTTCTGAGAGGTAGTACAGTATCACCTTCTTGACTAATACTGCTTCCAAACAACCTGTCAGGAAGGCTATTAGCAACATGGATTAGACTGAGTACAAAAAAGCCTCATATGTCTTTTCCAAATCAATTTTTCTTTAAAATCCATTCATGTCTCTGAACTTCTGTGCTAAAGATAAGAAAATAACCTAAGGAGGTATTATCTTTCCTATTACAATTTCTACAGCACTATTGCGGTCCTTCCAATTTTCTTCTTTCGGCTGTGGAAAAACAATTTTTTTGACCCATCTTAAAAGTTTTTCTTTTCTTTCCTGAAGACTGCTATGTAAGACCAAGATATTATTAATATTTTCTTTTTTGTTTATTCTGGGTTCCTGTCTTTAGTTGGCAGTGAATCTCAAAGCCATGGAAATGTTCATTTCAATGCAGTATATTGCCCCAAACCCATTGTTTTTTATTAATTTTTAGCCATGCATTTTGGTCAAGGTCATGGCATTTCACTGTTATCCACTTTTGGAACATGTTTTGGGAAAGATGGGATGGGGATGAATCTTCTTTCCCTCAAGTGTGGCAGTAGCAAACAATACACAGTGGCTACTGAAAGACATTTTCATTTTAGTCTATTGATTTCATCTCTTTCCTCAGTTACATTTTAAATGTAAAATGGTAGAATAAGCCAAAACTGACTTTTTGCTCACTTCAGACTTAGTTTCCAGGTCATAAAAGGCTAAAAACCTCCCAATTTGCTCCAGAGTGAAAATACTGGTTTTCAGGAAAGTAGTTACCTGTCAGGATGTGGTTGGAACACTTTGTTCTCTAGTGGCTGCTTCCAGTACCGTAAGTTTAACCATTAGGATCACTTTGACTCCCATCACCAGGCTGCCTCTTCCGAGAGGTGCCTCTTAGCGCAGAATTGTCATCAGTCCATTTATTATTGAAAAACACTATTATCATTTAAAGGTATTTTCTTTTGTGCACCACATTAAACATCTAGTCTGCTATACTGTACTAACAAGCACTGAAATGAGCTGAATATATACAAGGAACTTTAGTGGGCTTGCACAGGCACAGACAACTGGAGATCAATCATGGTTTAAGCCACCATTTCCCAAAACCCATTAGCCCTACCAGGACCCATATGTACTTCCAGAACATGACATTCCAGGCTGACAAGACCTCTCAGATAAATCAGTACATTCACACATACTTTTACACAGCAGTACTACACTGTAATTGATTTCTTCTTCCCTAAAGACTGCTAAAGCCTGCCTCATCAGTTAGAGCTATGATATTTTCTGAAAGGTCACTCTCCCTTAAGCAATATGATAAATTATTTTTATTTCATTATTTGCCTTTTGCTCTCCCCCTCCTTGAAAACTATCCAAACCTGTAATTCAGCATGGAGGAATACAGCTGTTTCCTCGAGCCACTGACTGAGTTAGGCATAGAATCAAAGCTCAAACATGGGTACCTCAGAATGTTTCTTAGAATTATTTTCCTTTACCCTCAAAAGTTTCCCATAGGAGAAGTGTGCTAAGTTCAATTAAGCCTTTATCAAAGAGAACTGCCAAGAATGCAGTCAAGATTAATTAACACAAATGAGATATAGCAAAAGCTACCCTTCCAACACCATACAGTGCAAAGATAATGATCAAGCCCTTGCAATCACTTCCCTTACCCTGCAGAAAATGTTTGCAGAGCCTGTTACTTAGATGGCCCACTTGTCTAAATCTTAGCCATATGTACATTTGATACTGAAAGACACAAAATATCAATGCTTAAAGACTTCCATTGCAAGTTAGTGACTGTAACACTGATACATACGTTTATGTAGATATTACATGTATATGTAGACCAAGAAAAGTTAGAGAGAGACAGATAATTAAACTTCACAGGATTTTTAAAGTCTTGACCCTCTTCTAAACAAACACAGAGAGAACAATTTTCATCTTTCCTGATATTACGATGCAAGACTGTTGAAAAACGAAGCCTTTCTTACTACTTTAAAATAAGATAAAAATAGATGGTATGGATTTCACTGGTTTTCTAAACTTCTCCCTTTTCATTTGTGTTTTCCATCTCCTTCTTATCTTTCAAAATTAGCTTTTTTCTGAAAAAGTTGTGAAGGGAAGAGATTACATACTAGAAGTAACAAGAAATATTTAATACAATTTTTTCCCAACCATATATAACACCAGAAAAACCTACAAGAAAGCAAGTATAATATCTAATTAAACTTAGTCCTCATTAAACCATAAGAAGGAAATGAACAAATGTCTCATGTAGTACTTTATGCTTAACACCAGCATATAAAACTCAATAAAGGTACAAACTCATTTTTTAAGATAATAGGAGATTATTAAATTTTTTTCCATCACAGACAACTTTATATGGAACTTGTAAGAGAACAAAAAAAAAATATTATAAAAGGTGGATTTGTTCAATAAAAAAGTTAAAAAAAAGCAGCAAAATTCAAAGCAATTTTAGAATCTGTAAAACAGACTACATATTTTCATTTTTTTTTATTACATATCTGCTTCTAAAAAGAAAACATTCTGAGAAGACAAGGAAAAGAGGTTAATCAAACTGACATTTCAGTACTCAGTTAGTAATTTGCAATACATAATACCTATAAGTAAAACATAGTTTTGTCAACAACAATACATACAAGCTACAGGGTCATAATAGGAGCCCAGAAGTGGGTCAGAGAAACAAGTAAAGGTGACAGAGAAATAGGATTCCCAGTACACATTTCTAAGTTTTTGTAGGAGAGAAAAAAATTGCATATCCTCTACCTAGTGTGAGGGTTTGGAAGAGGAAAATAACTGGTACACAGTAGCTCCCATTTGCCAACAGGATCCAGGTACCATACTGCTCTGCATGATCACGCTGTCAAAGGCAAAATGCAACTTAAAATGTAGCATGGAAAATGCTCTAAAGCTAGTCATTGCTCATACACTACTGTGAACAGCCATCCTTTCTGCCTGCCTTAGCATGCTCTCCTAAGAGAGTTTTGTAGGTTACCAAGAGTTTAATATGGGTACCAGAGATTCATACCAGCATTTTGTAATGTGTTAACATTAACAAGGCCCATTGCAGAACACCAAGGGCAGGCAAGAGACAGATTCAGATTTCTCTTAATGCTCATTTTAAGAAAAAGCATCCTTAACACTGACCAGCAAACCTCACAAAACAAAACCATAAGACACTACTAAGCAAAAACAAAAAGGCTCCCATAGTATAACCTTGTACCAGCTATTTTTGGTACCTGTGAAATGAAACCTTAACTGTGCTCTTCCCCAGGAACCAGCACTTCTCACCATTTTCACAATAGATGCTAAAGCAAACAGGCTTGAGAGTTAGGTTTTTATCCTGAACAGAATCAAGCATGGCCTCATGATCATCTGATATCTGACTCTTGATTAGCTACACATTGGTTTTAATTTTCCATCTGCTTTCAATTAAGTACCAGGAAATCCATCCTATTAACAGTACAAACTAATCACCCTTGCACATAAACAGGAGTCCTTTTTCTCTCAGGATACATCTGAAGAATACAAATAGTTAAAATAAATTTTCAAGCTTGTAACTATCTTGTTTATAATAATAGCAAACCACCTGTTTTAAAATCTATAGATAAATTCGTATTATGCATGAAAAAATGTACCCCATTTTATTGTGACAGTATCTTGAAAGAAATTTGGGTTAGGAATCAAGAGTTCATTTTGAAAACAACATGCGGTTAGTATGTCATTAGAACCTAAAAACCCAAATCCTGACCCTGCCTTTCCCCAAGGTAAGGATCTCTTTGTTCCATAGGCTGCTTTGAAAACATGCTCTGTATGACCACCAGACCAGCTTCCACAGCCAGCTGTGTGAGCAGCCCCAATGTTTCTGCAAATGGGCAAAATGAGTGTATCTTTAATAAAAATAAACTATATGTAAAGAATAGCTGTGCAGTAGAACCATATTCATATAAAATGAATTCAATTTTAAATAAGATATGAATTAAATTTTAAAAAATGCATTATGCATTTGTATTTAAATAGGCAGTATAGCTTTATGTTTTTCAATAAAAATAAAAGTGGAATAAAAACTCCAGCACCAGTAAATGAAACAACACACAATACAAGGACACTGAACTGTGGAAAAGATGTCAGGTATTTACTGTAATGCTGGTCAAAATGCAAATTGCTATCAGACCATGTGTAATATAGTCTTAGTCACTGAGACTCCTGTGAAACCGTGTTTAGAATTTTATTTCTCCTGGAAAATAACTTCAGAAAAAAAAAAGACAAGTTATTCATTTTCTGTATCCTGAGAATGTTTATAGGACAGAGGAGAGGATGACGTATAGTGGGAAGGTATTATACCTGATGGTTCTTATATACCGGATGTAAGAAAGCCTGCCATAAGATCTAATTATCAAGAATTGCTTTTTCTGCCCCAAAGCAATCATTTTGATGATAGCCTTCTATGCACTGTAAAACAAAATGGGGAGCCTGTGCTATATAAACTGGCTCAGCGCTTCCTTTTACTTCCTCTGATATCAGTCTCCCCACCTCATTTATTTTCCACACATTAATGGTAGCAGTCACCTTGAGCTGTTGATGCAGAGTAATTTTCACAGAAACCTTGATCAGAAACTATAAATCAGCCTGATGTGCTTTTATGGTCTAATAACATTCTGCCTGCTCCTACAGGCCCTTATGTAAAACTGCATTGCGGAGAATTCCTTGGACTGTTTTTTTCACATGCACTCCTGTACCTGAAAGACATAAAATACCTACAACATAATAAGATTAATATACTTTGCTTAAAGCTGCAGTCATGAAAACATTTCAGTATTAGCCTGTAAATATGAAAACATTCAAATAATAAAACTGAATTTTTCTCTGTAGATTTTTCTGTGTTTGACTGCTCCTTCCTACATTCATTTAGAGAAACTAAGTAATCTTCCCCTTCTCTCCCAGATGCAGTGCATCAACAGGCAGAGCACACTGAAGCTGAAGGCTTTGTCTCGATTAGAAAACGCTAGCCTATATAGCTGTATCAGCAAATCCACACAGCACGGGAGACTTCTGAAGGTGAATCTTGTCTGTAAGATTCCATTCTCATTTGTAGAGAAGTTAAAAATTTTAAGCGAAGAACTTAGAAAAGAGGAATTGTTTTCAATGTTAAAATCATCATTTTCTCCCCATGAAAAAGAGAATTATTACTTACCTTTAACAATGCTTTCCCATATGATATAAACATATTATGTAAACCATAGGGGGTTTACCATATACCTCACAGATATTTTTTCAGCACCTGGTCTGAGAAGGTGTAACCTGTTTTAAAGAAATCGTTAGCATTCCTGATATTTCAAACTGGATTTTCAACATTTCTCCCTCTCTCTTTTTCTGATTAATGTCATGTACATCTGTTCCTACCTCTAAGGAAGAATTATTCCTCTCCCTGACCTTGCAAAGATGATATGGGAACACACACACATCTCTATTGTAATATTAATTACGTCTCAGTAACACAGGTTTGCATATAAACATAAAAGCTCTGACATGCACAGTTTAGGCTAGATATGCATAATTTTTTCCCAAGTGCATTGTTCAAAATTTTTGCTTTTGCATCACAAATGTTTTTAACAGAGGTTTTTTGTCTTTTTTCCCCTATTACAGATAAGAGTGTAGATTATGCTTTTATGACTAACTTTCTACAGATTTTATGATGCCCCCCTGGCCAAAGCACATGCAGCTGATAGCAGCAATCAGTGCACCACAAATAACCATGATTTGCAGCATCTTTCATGTTAGGGCTCATAGATAAATCCCCAGCACTTAGTAGAAAATGCTTGTGAAAGGCAATTTCATCATTTCAGGACCAGGTATATTCGTATCTGAAGAGAAAACAGGGCATGAGATGAGTAACCACTCATCTTTCTCTGATACCTCGCAAGGTATGAACATAAGTGAAATTGGTTTTCTGTTTGCAGAAGGTTCTTGCAAACTCTCTGATTTGTGAACAGAGTATAGAGGGTAGTGAGAAAAGAGCAATGGAAGAAAATGGAGTAAAGAAATATTCCTTTCAGATTTGCTGAATCATAGCCATGGATAATGCAGTGATCGCACCAAAAAACGCATCATTCAGTGTTAAAATGGCATCACTGAGAATATTCTTTTTCTATCCAAAATAGCTGCATTTACTTGCCATACCAGTTCTATAAAGTTAAAATTGTAGAGAGAATTACCAAAATTAAGAGAATGTCACTTAGTACTGGAGTAGAAATGATTATAAGATATTAATATTTTCTATTATGGGCTTCTATCGCTTAAAAAAAAATTTAGTACTTTGAAATGTGGTGGATACTAGCCATTTTATCTTGAAGAAACAGCCTTCTTACCTTGCTACATGGTACATCAGTGTGAAAAACAGGTGTTATCCAAGAAGAGGGACATTCCTACTCTGTATGTAGGCCCTTTTTTGTTTTACTGATGATTTTATAAAAATTATTATGGGGTATTTCTATGGTAATTTCTATAGTGAAATAGGCTAAATCTAGCTTTTCATATAGTCACTCATTCTGCTGACCATTGTGTTGGCTTGTGTTGGCTTTTGTTGGCTTTACTGCTGAGGTCATAGGGCATTGGGGTACTGAGAGACCTCGCCGATAGACAAAAATTGAAATGAGAGCAGAAACAATTTGTCTTGCACACGTAAGAAGGCATTTCTTTTGTGTTGATTGGATATTAAGACAATCAAAAACTAGGATCTACTAATTTATTGGATTGAAATGTGCTTAGACTGGCCACCAAGGATATTTTGATAAAACGTCTGTGATGCTGGTCTGTTTTGGCACTAAGGAGTCTATTACTGCAAGGTGTTTGTGAACCTTGTGTTGATACAGGCACACAAATGGTGTAGGTACAATTTGATACATAGATAGGGTACACCCAAATGTATTACGGGCTATAACTGGATCTACAAAAGATGTGATTTGAGGTAAAAATGTTTTCCAAAACTTTTATCAAGGAAACGTATATCATTATTATATCCTTGGGCATAACTTTTTTTGTAAGCAGTGAAAATTGTGTCTGTGAATACCACAAGAAATACTTAAGAGTTTGGGATTTCTTTAATTTTAGTAGTTTTTCCAATAACTCTTGAATTCAGCCGACAGAAAGGTATATCTATTTTATAAAACTACCACAGAACTGCCTAAACTGGAACCTGCCAAACCCAGAAAGATAAAATTAAAGTTATATAAACCCTATTAATCTAATGTTTGACAGTGATTTTCTTTTATTTTTCTTTTCAACATCATTATAACAGAAGGAATTTTATGCCCTCAACTGTGTTTGCGCACATGTATTTTATATACATTCTACAAATACTTTTCTATTGCATATATAATTGAAAGAAACAATGGAAAATGCCAAATGTTCTGTCTTATTTTGTGTTATAATCCATATTGAGTCTCCAGTTCCTACACAAAATGTAATCTTCCTTGTGATTGCTATATCAGTCATCACAGCTTTTGCTTTTGTTTTTATGTTTAAGCTCCTATAATTTGCAATACTCGCTGTTCTGAAGATGAGAAAATTCTTTCCTTGGTGATGGTCAATGCTTCACAGATAAGTTAACTCGTCAGGATTCCACACATGGAAAGAGATCAGAACAATAATACTTACCTGAGTTCTGCCTATTAAATTATTTGGACTAAACATCCTCTTTTTTCCTTTGTTTAGTCCACACCAAAGATTGCCTTACAGAGGGTAGTGGTTTACCATATTGATATTTCCTGTTGTTCATGCCTGGAAACAGCTATTCAGATAATTTTGTGTGTGTTCCAAGAAACTGAGTAGTTATTTCTAATACCACATTTATTCTAATAATTACATATTTGGCAACCACTGCTGAGAATGAAGGCTGTGTCATACTTCTCATTGCAGAGACATATATCAAGCTACCCCTGTAACTGACCTAGTGAAAATATGTTTTTAGTAGCTTTACTGAAGTGTTCCCCTATTTTGATGCTAATTAAAAGTGCTGCTGTTTTCCTTGACAAATTTCTTGTCAAGAGTTCAGTCCATTTTTTCCTTATAGCTCAAGGATTCGTTGGCAATTAGTTCTCAAGAATACCTACCTTCACCGTCTCTTCCTCAGATGGGTCTCATGTAAATAATTCCCTTTGTTGTTTTTCTATTAGTGAAACACGAGTCACTTGTTTTACTGAGATACAGTAATATAGTAATACAGCACTGAGATATTAAAATTATGTGGGTGGCTAAAACAGATTTTTGAACTCCTGTGGATGGCACCAGAAGCACATGTGTTGAAAAGGGGCTATTAAGACTGCAAACAAGTTACATAATGCACACTTTAGAGATTTTGTGAGAGTAATGTGAATAAAAGCCGTTTTTAGAAAAAAAGTGTCAGTCTATCCAGTAAGCAGAAGCTTGGCTGTCTTGCTGGTTACAAGACATTTGAAATTTGTTTTCTGGTTTCAGTTAATTTGTTCTTAAGTAATAGAAAATCTAGGTGTATAGGAGTATCCAAATACAGTTCTTTGGTCCTAATTCCTTCAGGATAAAAATCAGGCTGTTCATTAGGCTCTGCAACTAGAAAGTAACTTCCCAAGGAGCTTATACTTGTTGTTTTGCTTCCAAGTCTTGCTTTCTATTTTGGCTTCATTTTCTATCTAAATGTAACTTCCATATTTTATGTACATTTTGAGTATATTTTATTGCAGTTGTTATCCCTAATCTAGCTAACATTTTCCCTACTTCCTTAATAGAAGGAAAGGAAAATATTCAAAGGAAATAGTCAGTGATTCATTGTTGCTGACTTCAGAAGTACAGAAAAAATTTTCTCTGTAACTATTTTGCCTCCAGTAATCAGTGAACTTCTATTCAGTCACTGATCTGCACATAAGCCTGACAAGAAATTTAGGGAATTTTAGAAACAGACATAAAGCACTGATGTGCTTCCTTTTTAGGTGAAAAAATTTTCATAGTATCCAATCTTCCCTGGCACTATTTGAGGCCATTTCTTTTCATTCAGTCTTTTATGTGGGAGAAGAGGCTGACCCCCCACCTCCTACCATCTCCTTTCAGGGAGCTGTAGAGAGCAATAAGGGCCCCTCTGAGCCTCCTTTTCTCCAGGCTAAACAACCCCAGCTCCCTCAGCTGCTCCACATGGCTTTTGCTCCGTTGCCCTTCCCTAGCTCTGTTGCCCTTCCCTGGACACTCTCCAGCTCTTCAATGTCCTTCTTGATTGAGGGGCCCAGAACTGAACACAGGACTCGAGAAGTGGCCTCACCAGTGCTGAGTACAAGGGGGCAATCACTGCCCTGGTCCTCATGGCCTCACTATTGCTGATACAGGCCAGGGTGTCACTGGCTGCCTTGGCCACCTGGGCACACCCTGGCTCATGTTCAGCCAGGTTTCAACCAACACTCCCAGGTCTTTTTCTGCCAGGCAGCAGTCCAGACACTTTACCCCAAGACTGTAGTGTTCCGTTGGGTTCTTGTGGCCAAAATGATGGACTCAGAACTTTGTGCTTTTTTTACATTTATTTTTTTAAATTTAAAATTCCTGTAGGAGCAATCCATCTGTGCAGCCTGATTTCACGTGGGGGTCTCTGTTTTGCTGGGGTAGTTTCTGTTGAAGTATTTATATTCTTTTGGGACTGGGAAGTCTTTGATGTGATGGAAGGACTATTTGGATTCATGTGATCCAGGTATGCTCAGAATGTCATATTGCAAGGCACGGGCTTCAGTGCATGCTAATTTTGAAAGCACTGTTCAGTCTTGGGAGGAATTTCCAGACTTGTATTACAGCTCATAAGAGTTTTCCTCGTTGTTTCATTTCCAAATATTCTAGACTCCAGAAGAAAGTTGTTATTTCAGAACATCAGCCTCAAAACCATGAAGGACAAAAGAGGTGCAGTAGCCATTTGATAATAATGAAAGAAAGTAGTTTCCTACACCACTACATGAATAAAAAAGAAGAAAAAGAGAGAGATAAGAATAGCTTTTGAGAGAATTTCCGAGAGAGTAAGAAGGAAACCAGAGGAAAAGTAGACTGCAAGTTCAAAAGGCTGCACTGCCACCTGCATGGAGATTTCTTACTGAAGAACCAAAATTAATCTTAACTCTGAACCTTTTGAAGTTCTCGCATCACTCATGCAAATACAGCTCTATTATAGGTGGATAGCATTTTGGTTTCAGCTAATGTATTCAAAAGTGGTCAAAAAGACTGAGACATTTTCAAGTATTCTATATATCTATAATGGCTTGAACAGAATTCAAATGCCTTGGGGGCCCCCCTGTGTATGGTGAAGTTCCTAGAATTCTATATCAAATAACCTCTTTTATTTCTTTGAAGTGTCATAATTTATTGGTGAAGTTTTATGTCTTCCCGATTGTGCAGGTCATGCTGTAATTAATCCAAGCACTTTAAAGGTGGGGAATAGACACATTTCAGAAACCTTATTTAGTAGTTTTTCTGTGAAAAAGAATATTGTTTTCAATAGTAAGAAAAGCAAATGTAAGACTAGTACTGCTCCCTTAAATGCCTCTCTTCTTTCATTCAAAACAGAATTTTATTTATAAAAGGAATAAACATGCTTCTTGCTTCTGTTTTTGAACTGCAATAAAGCATGTCATCTGGATTATTTTTAAATTTGGTTTTATTTATTTATTTATTTATATTTTTGAATTTGACCTCTTTTTTTATATCTTTATGAAACTGTAGAAGGAAGGTTTAAAAAGGACTTTGAAATTTTCCACATCTTTCACATCACACTGTTTGAATCAATGGATTAAGGCACATAAAGTCACAAAACCTTAAGCGACATGTAGATCATATTTCACTCATGTTGTTAGCAAAAGGGATTTAATTTTGCTTATTCAGACTTCCTTCTTCCTTGAAGAAAGATCTAAATGGGCTAAAACAGGAAAACATCTAGGAAGGGCTGTTGTTTAAGGAGCAACTGTTAGATGCTATATTTGAAGACCTTTCTATAGCTAACAAGCAGATTTCAAAGAGATTTTATGTGATTTTCAGTTGCATTTAAGTGTCTAAACCATTTCACATCACTTAAAATTCCTGCCTTAATATTCATCTTAATAACTGAAAGGGGTACCTATTCAGTTCATAGAAATGAGGAAAACTTGGTCACTGCAGAGAAAAAGAAATGTGCTCCTCAAATATAGATGTAGATAATAATATCCATTATGATTCTTTTGTTCCTGCAGAGATATCCTGCAAGTAGAAATCCATCTACTTAGCATTCAAAATTCTGATATGCTACTCCTCTTCTGTAAAGATTGTTTTAGCACACTCTTCCTTCTGTGGGCAGGATGAAATATTGCTATTTGAGACGAGGACCAACACAAGGCACTGTGGGAGAGTGGACCAATGGGAATAAGCCATATTCCTTATACATCTGCAATGCCAGGTGTGTTCTTAAATAAATTTCCAGAGTCTGGAATTCCCTCAGACCTTATAACTAGCACATGCTGTAATATTTCTTGAAGTATCCAGGTCAGAGCTATCTAAATGAGAAAAATCTTTGATAGCTGTTTTATTAATAGAGTAAATGACTGTCAAGTGAGTAATAGATACAGTATTTATGCTTGTCTATATAGTAATTTTCTTCTAATGTTCTCAGATTTCCTTACTCTACTCCTTAGGTGAACATGCAATCACTAGTTGTAGAATGTCTCTAGTTGAAGAATAACTTTTAGGATAACAAAATTAGATATAATGATTTAATATTACTACTTGTGAAAAAAGGATTAATAATACTCCTTCTAAATAGGACTTTCTCTATAATTTGATTCTGCCACTGCACAGGACCTTGTTAAAATACAGCTAAATTAATGCAATTTAAATTGAGAAAGCAACATAAAGACTTGGAATTAATTTCAGAGGTATAACTAAAGCAATTTCAGAAAAAAAATATAATGTGAACATATTTGGATGTATCTTGAATCTTATTCATGGACTGTCCAAACATGTATGCTACCAGACATTAGTGTACATGGTCTTCAGTCTTTATGCAGTGCATTTTTTCCTACTTGCTAATATATAATATGATTAATTGCCTCTATACATTATCACTTATTTAAGGTGTAAGATTAATTATTTTGCATATTATTAAAGAAATAAAAATTAATGTGTAAAGTCTAAGAATCTAGATTTGTAAAATTCCATTAATTGGGAATTGCATTGTAGTTACCGTATAAATTTATATTCTGGTAAATAATTTTTGCTTCAGAAAAAACAATTTATGGGTTGACTACCCTACACTTAATCACTGTTTAATTCATATAGACACCAAATTAAAAAAAACCCTCATTTTTTCTTCCATCTTTTTAACTAACTGTGGAATTGCTGCACTCTATAAAACACCAAGACTTGTATAAAAGTTGGACTCTTTGCCTAAGGGCATCTGTTTGCTACTGCAGTAAAAAATACAGTATTAGTAATATAATACCAGTAAATAAATCATTAGTACATTATATAGTTATATATTTGTTTATATGATTAATAATCTTAATTCTATTTCTGATCAGAAATAATGCAGCTGATCAGGCCCCAAGTCACACAGGCTCTTACTTTGGGAGGAAGACATTGGGTATTTTGGGTGTCTACTTATTGGTGTGCCATCTGTTAAAGGTAAATGAGAAGATGAGGAAATGTCAGTTTCCAACTGAATTCTGCTTGGGTTTTTGAGGTAAATATTACATCAATTCCTAATTTCACTCCTTTCTAACTATTTTACTTTCACAGTAAGTATAATAGGATCATAGAATCATAGAATGGTTTGGGTTGGAAGGGACTTTAAAGATTATCTAGTTTCAAATCCCTCCCACTATAGGCAGAGACACTTTCCACTAAACTAGATTGCTCAAAGCCCCATCCAGCCTGGTCTTAAACAATTTCAGGGAAGAGGCATCCACAGCTTCCCTGGGCAACCTGTTCCTGTACCTCACCACCATCACAGGAAATAATTTCTTCCTAATATTGAATCTAAACCTACCCTTTTGCAGTTTAAAGCTATTAGCCCTTTTCCTATCACTAAATGCCCATGTAAAAAGTCCCTATCCAGCTTTCCTTTAGTGTCCTTTAGGTGATGAAAACCTGCAGTAAGGCCTTTCTGGAGCCTTCGTTTCTCCAGGCTGAACAAAACCAAATCTTATTCAGACACAGGTTTTGATTTGCATGTATGTTATTCCAACAGATGATGAAAAGCCCCAGAGAATGTTTATATTCAAGTAGGGCTATGTCTGTCTCGATTTATTGTTTCTTGAAAGTCTGTAAACAGAGTTGATCTAGCACAAAGTATCCACATGCACACCATAATACATTGTGTTAGCTAGCCCATTTTATTGTTATGAAATACTCTCTTAGTGTCATCCCTCATGCCTCCTCTATCTTTTCCAAATACAATGTCATGACTTACATAAGACCTATATAAGAAACTCTGACTGTTGATTTCTGCTGTTTGTTTCAGTATATTTATCATTCTTACAGTCAATATTCAATGTATTTTAGACAGTGATGTATGATTGTCGGGGTGGTACGTATAAATAATAAAGGCTTGAGAGCCCCAGAATGTACCACTGAAGAAAAGGAGTTCTGGTGGAGGGCTCCCAGGGCTGGGGAGCTCCCCCCAGAAACAGACGTCACAATAGTCCCCTATTCCACACTGAACCCAGCTTCCCACCGGTGGGGCCAAACTTGAGCCCTCCTGGTGCCATCCACATTCCCCCCCCCCCCGCAAGGGCGCTCGGGGCACTAGGATCGCTCCGCCTTTTGGGCAGCGCTGCTATCCGGGAAGGCGCTGCAAGTAAGCCGTGGGAGAGACGTTATATGATGTATAATGTATAACCAGGAAGAGAAAAATGAACATTCATCAATAAATCAGAAAAGTGACACCAAAAATTTTAAAAAAACCCCAAACCTCAAACAAGCATACTTTTGGAAGAATCACCAAGCTACTGAAACACCTGTAATGAAGTTCACATCTGTCACCCCCACATAGTTTTGGGTGTACATCTGTCACCCCCACATAGTTTTGGGTGTACATGGCTAGCACCCATACAAATTCTGGTCCCTTCCAGAATGGGAAAGACTTCTTCAATGTCCCTGAGGTAGGGACGTTGTTCAAGAGTAGCAAAACACTCTTTTCTGACAGGAATATTTCTGATATAGACAAAAAAGTCAGCAATCATAGTAAGGAGAGGAAGTGTTTGCTTGCTTAGAGGTCTTCTTAAGACAAATGTCAGGGAATTTTGATCAGGGTGGTAAGGTTTCTGCTCGTTGCTATGACAACACAGAAAGAATCTAATGGATCGAAACAGGATTGTGTGAGAGAAAGTAAGGGTCTATAGGCCATAATTTCCACTGAAAAACATGTCAGTGATATTTCGGCCCAGCTCTTTGCTTGCAGACAAGTCCACTGAGGATGCAAAAGTATTTCACATGCTGTTTGAAAATTTTGTGTGGTTTTTATCTGGCAGACTTTCTATATAGCAACGAAACAGGTATTTTGGGCAGAGCTGTTAAATACTTACCCTTTGTACTCACATCAGGAAGCATGGACACATTTGATATCCTGCATTTGCTATAGTCACTAGCTGTAAGCAAAAAACTTGTATTCCTGAAAATACAGATAGATATTCTTATGCCATGTCTGTCTGTATCATGTGTTAAGTAAGAACAGGATCTACAGCTTTGTAAAAATCCATGATAATTATGCTAAATACTCTGTTATGAGCTGCTCTGGCACAGAATGAAAAAAAACTTGTGTGAGCAGCTTCCCTTTGCAGTCTTCACCAAGGTGGATGCTCATGTGTCCAAAAGCACGTGCAATCACATCTGCTATCTCCTCCCCTTGCTGTTGCCTCCCCTGCCTTCCCTGAAAATCCCATACTCTGCAAGTAGATTCAGATTCCTCCACATCAGCTCCAGAGGTGTCTGTAGTGGTATTGATGAGATAACTAGGCTCTTGGGACTGAGATAATTGTGGCAGGCATTCCTTACTGCCAGTAGTTGATTTATCATCTGGCCATTAAGGGACCAGCCACACAAACTTCCTCTCTTGCTAAAGGGTGAGCATGCATTCAAAATGTCAAAGGATCAGACAAGTAATTTTCAAATAGAACAAGGACAGTGCAGGTGAAGCTGCAAAGAACTGTAGCAGTAATCTTCATGCCATGTGGTGCAAGAAATATATCTGAAATTTTAATATAATGGCGGAATCTTGTAACTTCAGCAATACAGCCCAATGTGTGTAGGAAAGTCTGGTTATTGTGTGATTGCTTTTGAAAGTAATAGGGATGGTGGGGTTTAACTATTACTGTTTGTATTTATGGGTAGCAGTAGGCAGCATTTTGCAGTTATTTGTGTTAGCATTTTTGCTCAGTTTATTGTGCTTGCATCATGACTTTACAACACCTAAAAGAACACACTTTAGCCATCAGCAGAAACATTTGTGATCTGTGATTATAAGCAGCTTATATACAACATAGGCATATTTGTGTGATGATAAAGATATTGGGGAATTAAATGAGAAAGACATGTTTTTAGACTTCCATTTTTAAGATTCAAAACACAGTAATATTGTTTTTCTGCATGAGTACGAGAAATAAAAATTGATTAACAATGTTGTCATTGATGTGATTGACCAGAGAGAACCCAAAACTTAATATTTAATTCTTACAAAACGTAAAAAACTACAAAGAATCTCATAATGAAAATAATTTTAATTTCTTTGTACATTCTTTAGTGCTATTGGGAGTAGAAAGGAAGAGTGTTAAAGTTAACCTTTCCCTTAGCAGTTGTATACCAACAATTATGTTTGGTTTTGTTTCAACATGAATGAGTATTGACTTAATTATGAATGGAAGAAAAGATACTTTCTCAGGCAATTTACCTTCTTATGTAAGATTAACTATATGACTTTAAAAAAAATGAATCAAAACTCTGTATGAGTCTTGATCTGAACTAATGAAGCGGCTCATGAGTTTCTAGCAATGAGACATCTCGGCACTTTAACATTTCTGCTGCTCTGTTAGCTTATTTCACATGTTAATTACAAATGTCTAAAACTATTTCAGAATAAACAGCAATGCATCATGTACAAATGTTACGCTCCTCAATATTCTAGAGAAACCCAGATACCAAGGCTATTCATTAATGCTTGTTTATTTGGAAGGCAAGGTAGGCCAAAATATGTGCAGTGTCACTTCTGTGGATACATGTTTATAGGTATCCCATGCCTTTAAAGCGCTCAGTACTCCCAGATCACCTCCTCACTTTGTTTCCACTATTCATTTCCTTTCAGACCAGACTCTTGCAGGGCCACATGGACCAGGGATAGTTCCCCTGCTACGGTGATATTTTTTTTGTTTGTTGGTTTGGGTTTTTTAATACACCTCTGTGGGTAGCGAACCCCAGAAAACCACACGGGGTTAAGCTTTCAGCATGAGAATTTTTTAACATGTTAATAAGACTAAGGTCAGTACCAGAGTTATGCTTTTTTATATTAAGACTTATATTTAATACCCTCTAATAAGCTGTGTATAGTCTACTTTGCTAAATTGCAATCAAGTGCTTCAGGCATAATCTGTGTGGGAATGAATGTATTGTGCAAAAGGTAAAGAGAGTTTTACCTAACAGAAAATATTGTAGATGCATCTGAGAAAACCCAGGGACTACTTCTAATTAATTATTGATAATTTTGAGGTATGTCTCAGTTCAGGGATATCATTGTAACCACTGTCACATAAGCACTCTTTGCACACCTGAGGGAATACCATATCTGAGATAAGCTAAACAAAAGTTTTTGGTAGCAGGTTGTTTATTCTCTGTAAACAAAACTGAACAAATCCAGAAAAAAAGAGTTACAAACCTCTCATGTGTTAGCATTAATATGTGTTTCTTTCATGACTGTTTATGAATTCTACCTCCTATGCATTGATAGCTGAACCTTTTCCTGTCATATGCAGTCTTTCACACATTTGTATACTCAGAGCCTGATATATTCTCATTTCCTACTTTTCTCCTCTTCATTTATCATCCCCTCTGGACTGTTATCATTGTTGTTTTCCTTCTACTGTACCAACAGACTATCTGTATTATTGTCTTTGATCCTGTCCATGTCATGTGAATAGTATAGCTACATAGTATTCCCAGCATCTGTGCATTTTGTTTACCATTTTTTGATAGTTTTTCTTGTGTCTGAACCAGTGGAAATGTTAGCACTGACTTCAAAACCAAAATTCTCCAGGTTATTTAAAAGATTAAACACACCAAAACAGAGATATTATAGCCAGAAAATTAATATGTATATCCTAGAACACCAGTCAATTGAGCTGCTGTTTAACATTATTGGAATTGAAAAGGAAGATTCAGGTACTTCGATGCCTTGGCAGAGATCGTCTGGGTCAAAACCTGTCTTTTTAAATTCAGTCACGATTTGACTCAGATCTCTGCAGTTTTGCATCATGAGCCAGAATCTATATCTGGCACTGCTGAAATATTCTATGAAGCTGGCCTCTTCAGGTGAATTATTCAGTATTATTATTTCTTTCTTATAAAACTGGAGTTCATACTCTCTTTCTCCATGGCAGTTATGCCAGGAAGTAATAGTGAGAGAGGCTGAAACAGTAGTAATGGCAAGGCAGGTAGAACATTCCTTTCATTAGTAGTAATTTTCTCTGCCCACTGGATTCCATATTTGTTCCAGACATCTCAAACTTTTTTGATTTTCTGCATCAGTGAGCCAAAATTAAAGTTTTATACTCTTTTTCTCCAAGACACACCACACACTTCAGTAAGAGTGCATATTGCCCACATAAAGTCAAACATTATTTACCTGCTCACACTTGTTCAGCTAGATTTCAGAGTAAAATTTCCAATTTATTATCCATCATGTTTGAAATTCTTGATTTTTGCTTTCCTTGATTACTGATTATGAGCAGAGCCTGTTTCTACACGTAATTTCTATACTTATTGTGCAACATTCACTTCCTGAATAGACAAAAATATCCATAATTTGGAAGAAAAAGTTTACACAATAGCTTGATTTCAGTTTCATGGATTTTGAGTAGGGATTTGTGTAGACTGCCTATGCCTTGGTATGTGAAAGTATTCATTGGCATTTATTTGCATAGCCCACTCTTTCCAGACATCTTTTGTCATGTAATAACAAAAAAATTATCTTGGGCTAATTTTTGAATGTGCAAATGGCAGAGTTTCAGGAATCATTACAAAACTTTCCTCAGACTTTTGTAATTTATTAAGTCCTAAATGTTTTTCATACAGGCAAAAAAAAGTGGGTGATAAAAAAATTTGTTAATATTTATTACACTTTGCAATTTACTAGCAAAATTGGATATGAGATGGCATTTTCTCTCCTTATGAGGTATAATTTTATATGTATCATATTTGTCTGTAATACATAAAAGTAATGCAGCAACTAGCAAGCTCAGGCTGAAGGTATTGGAGAGAATCTGACTTAGAACACTGCTTGAATGTCTTATGCAACTTACACATGTGCAACCTTTCTGCTTCTCACTTATGAAGCCAGAATTAACTATGTATTCACTGAATGAATCCCTATGTGCAATTCCCAGTTAGTTATGTTGATGGAGTAAAGGCAATCTTGTGTGGTAACTAGTAAAATACACAGAAAGTGCTTTAGAAATTATATCTGCTATGGTTAAAATACCTGTTTGTTTACTTCCTAAGATGACTGTTCTTTATTCTTTTAGATTTCTCACATTTTAGAAAACAATTGGGTTTTTTGAATGTAGATATTTTTCAGATTTGCAAACTGTCATAAAATTCTTTGTTTAAGGTTATGTTTCTGTAATATACTAACTTAAACATTTTTTTGAACTGTAGGAGTTGGAATTTTTGTTAAGAGAGGGAAAGACTAAGTTCAATCTATATCTATCGTTACTACTGTATTTCTCTGTTTTTCTTAATCACATGGTGATTCTCAAATTATGCTGCTTTCACTGTAATTTTTGTAACTCATTAGGAAGTACTATTAATTAATATCCTTAAAAATGGAAAGGTCACAGTGTCACTTCACAGTAAGTCAACTCAGTCCTGCTGACCATTCTTACGGTACAGAATGGATATGCATTTAGAGTATTGTACTGGTTTGAACAAACCTCTATTCAGTTTCTCTGTACTAAGAATTACTAAATAATTTTCTTAGCCTAGTGGGAATAAAGAAATGTATTTTTTGATGGCTGTGAATTCTCCTCAAAATTATTTTGTTTGTATCCCATATTTTCTCAGGTCTGCACTGGCTTCCCATTACTGATGACTCTGAAGTGAACTCAGGGAATTCCTTTATTGTTCTGATGGACTGTTCCTTAGGATTTCTTCATTACTGGAATGCCACTAGCCATCCTTATTAACAATTTTTCCAATTATCTATGCTTAAGGTACAACTTCGCTGTAAAGTGCATTTTACCCAAAGGCTGAGGCACATTTGGAAGGGAAATTGGAAAACAATTTTATCCTATAATAGACCTAGAGTATGAATAGAACTGAGGAGAAGAAATGCTGAGTGTTAATCTGTCTTCCAAGGAGTTGTAAAGCCATTTTTATATGAACGACCCTGTTGAATTGCATTTCTAACATCATCACAGACCAAGGTTGGTAGAACCTGGATGAGGAGTTAAGCATCTGTGTAAGTTACAGGAAATGTTATTCCACCTGTCTACTCAGCACTTAGTTTCACTGCTGAGTTGAATGAAATAAAAAAAATTTGGGCAGACTGGGACCAATACAGAAATGTGGGATATTATGGTATATTTTTTAGTGCGAGTAAAAGTTAAAGAGTCAATTTCTCTTTTTTAATTGTTTTTATTTCTGAGCCAGGGCTGGCCTTCCTATTGATTATGAGCAGCACAGTTACTTGATCCGATATGAATTGTTGCAATGGAAATAAGGAAGGAAAGAACGAATCACGAGTGGGTTAAATTCAGTTGAGAAGGTGTCAAGTGGCAAGGGTTGTGTGCAGGCATGTCATGATTTGCCTGTTCACTGAAAGTTTGACGTCTTCTTGAAAGAGAACTCAGCTATCATCTTGTTTCTTGGCCAGTATTGGAGCAGGAACTCCAAGACCAGAGGCTCTTGTGAAAAATCAGACTAACTATTTTGGGTCTTGTGAACATTCTCCACTTTGTCACTGTAGTGGTGAAACAAGAAGGTAGCAGCAAACATCTACAGAGTTCCTGTGTGCTGAGAGTCACAGGTACACTGACTCCACAGCCCAGCTTGAGGCCATAATGGAGTGTGTTGTTTGGGAAGTGTCTTAATGTGCACCTGGGTCTAGACTGCCTGAAACTACATCAGAGGATGTTGACTAGACTTGACATTCTCTCCAGATGAGCACTCCCATGATGTCCAATTATAGTCTCAGACTCTGAGCCAGAGGGGGTGATAAGGGAATTTGGCCTTGGGAATGCCTTTGAGGGTGAATATAAACTACCTGAGCCAACGAGTGTTAAGCATACCAATGCTAAAACCGGTTTCATCCTTTTTGGTTTTTCAATTTCTATCAAGGAAAACACGATGAGTGACATTAAATATTGTAGAACAGAGTTTACCTGGAAAACCTAAAATCAATCCTTCACCAAATTGCTTTTGAAATACCTGTGTCTGCTCTTTAATGGGTGAGAAATGACTTCAGTTAGATGCATTTTTTGATTTGATATCTCTGAAAAATATGTCTGTGTGCAACTCCTAGGATTAAATGTTTATTTTGTACTCAACAGTTTTTTTCCCTTAATTTCTCAAATTATTCTTATTTGAATGTGAAAAGTCATTTCCCTTTCCCTTTCAGTTTAACTGTTGAATTTCCTGTAATTTAGTATTAGTCAAAGCCATTCATTAGCTTTGAATATTATGTAGAAATAACAGGATAAAGAAAACAAGGACTGTTCTAGTCTGCTGAACTGTTGACTTTTTACTTCAAAACAAGTAAACTCTCATAGAACAAAGCAAACCCTAGGTCACTCAGACCTTAAATATATTAGTCCATTATTGATGCCTTTATCTTGCCCCCTGTTGCTTTTAATGCAAATTCATCTTTTCAAATAGGCTAAACTGGGAATACTCTGGGAATAAAACTGGGTTAAATGTGAGGTTTTTTTGGTATTATTCATATACTTTAAGAAATTAAGAAAAAAATGAACATTTTGTAATTTAATACCCACAGCCTTCAGTAAGATGCAGTTTCTGAATTAATAAGCTTCACTTTGCATCCTTGTTGATCAGTCATAATGTTTTGAAGAGGAGGTCCATATGTATGATCACTTTTCAAATATCCCCTTAAAGCACCTCAGTTTAGTTTCTCAGGAGGATATATAGCTCAGTATCTTTATTCAGGTTTGCACATACATCAGTGGAAATTAGTCAAATCTGTGTACGGGTGCTATCTGTAACAAATGCTTTTCTGTTTTCAAGGAACAAAACTGGAGCTTTCACAGATTTAAAAATATGCATTAAAATTTTTTATACTTTGGAGAGTTATGACACCAAGGGGAAGTAAAGATGGTTATAAGACTGGGTTAAATTTAACTGAAAAAAATAACAAAATAGGCAGAACTCAATATTACACAATTTAGCAGAATCATACGCCAAGGTGAATTGATATGACACTATTGTATGGAGTTCCACTGTCTAAAAGATTTGAAATATAATAAGAGAGTGATGTTAAGAACAGAGTTTAAATCTGTATTTTTTGGTTAGCAGGAGTTAAGTCACTGACACTATGGAAGATAATTGATTAGAATGTGATTCCTTTAGAGAACGGCCTTTATTTTAAATTCTGAATTGGTGACGTAGGATTAGAGAGAAATGTGAGCTTTCAACTGCCTTTATACTAATCGTTTTTAGAGACAATTGTTTCTACATTTCAAAAATTTTAAGATTTAGGTAGAGAAACAAGATAGTTTTGGGTGGGGAGAGAGAAAGTGTGGAAAGATACACCATTGAATATCTTATAAGACCCAGCAAATACTCTAATTACATTGGATGAGTGTAAATGAGCACTACAAAGCAGTTGAATGGTATGAAACTGTAAATATAATTTGTGAAAGTATAATAAAGATATACAGGGTACAGATAAAATTACAAACTGGAAAAAATATGTCAGACAACTTGATATCTTTACAAAATATCTGCAAATGCAATCTACATAAATGGATGATAAAAGACTGTAACTCTGAATTTTGAAAATAGGGAATTATTATTTGAAATAATTCTGCGCACTAGGATTTTTATAACAAGCTTTTTCTGGAATGAATGCCCAATTTACCTTTATGCAGCCATTATACTATTTTTCTCAATTATTTTTATACAACAGAACTAAAAGTTTCTGAGAGAAAAGTAGCATGGCCCATAATTATTCATGGAGGAAGAAAACACAGAATAGTATATGTTTTGAAAAGATCCCACATATTTATTATGATCACTATTATTGATTTAAGAGCTCAGAACTTTCCAGGTTCTTGCTCTGCAAGAGTAAAGTTTTCTGTTTATATATAGACTTGTCTAAATCTAGTAGGAAAACTTAGCATGACACCTAAATTAAACTTTTATCATTATCACACTTTTTCTAAGTTAGTTATTGAAATAGTATATTATAATGCTATTCTACTACAATATATTTACAATACTGGTATATTATACAAATTTTCCATATTACTCAACCCACCTTTTACCAATGGTCTGAACAAACTGCAGTGTAAGCCTCGAGTGGTTCTGTTTCATGTTCTTGCCCCAAGACAAAGGTAGCTGAGGATAGTGTGTAAAATCAAACAAAGTGATACATACCATTGTTTCTCTCTCAAGTATTTGCCAGGTATATTGTTGTTTTTGTCACTTTAGGGTGCATTAAAGGTTTTTATAATTTCTCAGCTATTGAAAATGCTTTGAATTCCTTTATTTTAATCATAACCCAAAATGTCTGAAGACTGAGTTTTACACATATACGCACAAACACAAAGACATATTTCTCCCTTTACTGAACAGGAAAATCATGAAAATACAAAAAAATTTTAAAGTTCTTAGAAAAAAAAGGTTAAAAATAATAAGGAGGAATACATATGACATGTAGTCTCTTTCTCTCTCTCTCTCTGGCTTTATATTAGTGAATGGTTGCAAAGAATAAGAGCCTGAATGTTAAACTACTCAGCTAAGCTCCCCAACAAGCACAAAATTGTAACTCCATGCAAAAGCTATCTGATGACAAAGATGTTGAGCTTTAAATATCCAAGACCACATCCAATACCTATGAAAATTACCCATTTACAGGAAATGCATTTCAATTGGCTTTGTCCCTGCCAAATACAGGGAAATGATAGCTGAAGGAGCATAATTATGTTAAAATGATTCAAAAAGGGTGACAGTCTGTCATGGAGCCTAATCAGTACCTTGGCTGTATCTACAGGCACAGAATGGTCAGGAACAATCTACTGAACTGCTAGTCCTCAGTTATCGTCATCTTTGACTTGTTGCCTAAGTACATGCAGTATTCCAGGGTCAGCGTTTATGCAATCTGAAGTCCTGTGTGACTAACCATCCTTGAGAACATGGAAATACAATTTTTATTGTCTTTTCACTTCCTCTTATACAATTTTAGTAGTTAAGCAATACAAAAATTTTGCCCCAGGATGATCTGATCCATCCTCCTGCACTACTATTTTAGGTTGCTAGATTTTTCATGTCACACTTTTATTTCATTTATGATTTGCAGCATTATGTCCAAAGAAATACTTAGGTTTTTAGCTGTCTTGGAGGCATGTGATTATGTATTCTTGGGGCAAGTCTAATTTATAAAAAACCTTATTCTAATCAGTGTTATAAAAATAGAGACCTGAATTGTACTATTAGGCTTTGTAGATGTGTACTATACATTATTTACTTTAATGGGTCTAATAAGTATTTTTCCACCACTTCAATAGTTTTTTTCTTCCAAGATATTTTTAAAATAACTTTTTGTCCAGTTTCCCTGATAACTTGCTTTTATTTCCATAGGATACAATTTCAATATGGTAATATTATGTATCTATTTTATCTTTTATTTTCTTAGATCTAATGTGTAAGTAAGATAATATTATTCTGCTACACTTTTTGTTTCTTTTTTGCCCCCAGCGTCACGTGTTTTATTCATTTGAACAATTTAAACTGCCAATCTCTCTTATTTCTATATTTCCATTCGTAGTATTTGGTTTCATATCCTACACTATAAATTCTCATTTCATCAGTCAAGCTGACATTTTAGGGCACAAATATTTATGATGTTTCTTTTAGAGCATAATAAATCTTATAATAACAATAAGGACAGTCAGAACCTCAATTACTCTACTGGTCAATATGAGTACTATTTCTGTTCTTAACATCCTTCCTTCCTATATATTGATATGGGATTGACTTTTGTTGTACTTTTGTTTACCTTCCTCTGCATATTAAAATTGCATAGGATTCATATCAGTTACTTTCTCAGTCTTCTCCTTAGTTCTTTCTCCCTACAGTTCCTCTTACCATCAGCACCAGCCTCAAACCCCAAAGAGATACAATGCCAACTGCTCTCAGAGAGTACATCCATTAGTTCTGGTTCTCAAGAGATATGCATGTAATTTAAGTAACACCTGTCTGGGATTTATCTGTTGATTTCATTATCTTTCTCCCTTTACTCTTTTCCCTGAAGGATCAAATGAATGCAACTGAAAATCATGCGAGCCATCATTTTGCTGAGGTGTTCAGTTGTGCTTCATCTGCTGCATTGGGGAATCCTAAAGTGTCATTTGTTGTGGTTTGAAGAAAGATTAATGGATATGGAGGTTTGGTTTTTTTTTCTCTCCTCCGAATCCTTTCTCGCCTAGCTTCTGTAGTTCATATCTTTGCCTCTAGTTTGCAGCACAGTCTTGTAGTCTCTAGACCCTCTATAATAACAGGTGGTTTATTCTCCTGAGCAAAGAGCACTGAGTCACACAGTCTCCTCTTGGTGTTGGTATGCTTCTTGAGTCATCTACTGTTCTTCAGTCTTCAAAACCCTTGTCAAATCTCTAAATAAGATAATGCGATTGTCAAGAGAAATGTTTTTCAGAAACCTAATATTATCTAATAAGTTGCAATTAACCAACTGTGAGATCTAATTAAGTGTAAAAAAAGATCATAAACACTTAACACATCCCACCAGGTAAACCATACAACTGTTTACAAGACTGCAATAAAGCAAAATATTTTTGCAGTGGAAAAAATGAAAGTTCCTTTTTTCCCCAGGTTTGTTAATCATGAAAAAAACAAAATTGCATCCCTGGAATGTTGCTTAGGTGATTACAGCAGGACATGGTCTATCACAGTAGCAAGCCTAAATGTAGAAGACCTTTATGCTTAATGACTGTATTTCTCACATTTTTAATTTAGGGGCAGGTAGAAAAATTTTAAGGACAAAACACTGACACTGCTGACACGGAGAGTGTAGGCTTACCTAAGCATATGCTAAATCTGTCAGTTACAAATCATTTCAGAAAGAGCTATTTATTCTATATTTTTTACAAAGCTATTCCAATCATTGCTTGTCCTTCACACACTAAAACGTTACTCCTTGTGAAATGCATTCCTAAGCAAATTCAGATCTGCATAACAGATGACCATACTTCCCTGTGGAATATGTAGCTATATGTTGAAGAGAGAAATTTCTCACTAGTCAGGTCCTGTATCGCTAACAGTAGAAGATTCTTTGGCATGCTGGTCAACTGAAGATTCTGGTATATGACACACTTTTAATACTTGTTTATATTATTCCTTGTAAGAGGCTACAGTTTGCTCTCTGTGTACAGAAATCTAGTACTTATTACCCTACAGAGTATACTAAATCAATACTGATAGGGGAAGGAAAACTTTCATGTAAATTAGACCTTAATGTGACCTGGCTGACCTGTGAGCTGAAATTCTCACTCAGCATGTCTTAGGTTTTCTCTTTCTCCCTTTCATGTTCTGAGGTCATAATTCTTTCATTCACTAGCTACACCCTGGAAATTCTACTCTAGCTATGCCCAGTTGTACTGTGGGACTCAAGAACTACTGCAGACTGAGGGGCTTGTTTCAATACTGCATACATCTGAGTGATGACACAGGACTTAGATAGAAGGCTGTAAATTATGGAAACAGTAGAATGATTTGTTTTAATCTTATTCAGCTTTGTATGTTTTTCTTAAAATACAAAATACACCATTAATTAAAAATTGATTTTTTTTTTGAAGAGTATAAGGTAGAAAAACAAATTTCTCCCTCATTGTGCAAAAGACCTGCATTCAGTGTTAGGGAATCCAAAATGCTTTACCTGAAAAGTCAGAGGGAACTCTGATAAGTCGTCTGGACATCAGGGAAGGCAGACTGTGTCCTCTGTAACTCTGTGTTTGCAGAAGAGTCACTGAAAACCTGTTTTTGTACAACGCCCACACAGCGCCTGTGAATATGGGTGTTTGGCCAACAGAGGAATTAAGGTCTGGTATTTCTCACAGTGATGTGTGGGATGTCTAGAAAAATGAACTCCAGTGTACTGAAATAACAATTCAATAGAATTTTCTATCTCTTTCTTGTATTTATTCTCAATGTAAGAATAATCATTTACAGTAAGGAAAATACAAAACAAAAATTGTTGTTTTGCAATTTGTTCTTATGGATGAGTTTACAATATAATTAATGCACAGAAATTGTTTTTAGGAAACACACAGTCCATCTTCCTGTAGCTCACCACTGCATTGTTGCAATACAGTTTTATATTACATATACATTTTTCATCACTAGTGTAGTGGCCTTTCAAGTTAATATATTAAATATGTGACGAGAACGTGATTTTTTAAATTTAAAGAGATCACAATAGTTCAAATAATATTTAAGGTAATAAACTAACAAAAACAAACCTGTAGTTAAAAAACTCAGCTACATCTTCTTGGATTTAAATGTATATAAAACTAATTCTTTTTCACACACTGCAGTCTGAGCATCTATCTTTGGGCCAAAGAGGGATACGAAGCCAAATAAAGAAAGAAATTGAAGAGTAAAAAAGACTGTGAAATACAGTTATTAGACTATTGAGAGTTTCCAAGATTTGGGGCCACAGGAGATAAAATAAACCAGATAAAGGATGTATGGTGAATAGACGAGGTCCCTTTCTGACTTCGTTTTGGTTGCTGTGCTTTATTGATTTTTTGGATCTCAAAACTTTCTGAATGCGATGGTTTCAAGATATTGAATGCACTTGAGACAGGACAAATAAGGGCCTGGCTTGAAACTATTTATCATTCTGATTTTTTATTGTGGTACTGTCTCTTCTGTACTCAAATCCTTAGTGTACAAAGTGTGATAGAAATACTAAGACATGGGAAACTTAATAGGCTGTTCAAATCCATCAGGTTCAACAGGTCTTATGTAGCAGGTGAAGGAAGAGAAATATGGATAGTACTTTGTTCTGTTCTTGCAAGGAACACGGAGAATCTGTCTTTAGGCTGATGGCAAACATCATTGTATAACAAGCCAGAGAAAAAGAATGATTTCTAACAGTGTTTACTTATTTATTTTCATAAATAAGAAACAAAACCAATAAAAGTATTTTTATTTTCCCTCTGGACATATATTATTAAAGATAGAATATTTATTCTATCATCATGAAAGAGCTGATTCTACACGCTAGAGATCAGACTGTGTTATTTATGGAATATCTAGGGGATTACCAAAATATAATTAAATTTTAAAAACTGGCATAAAACCAGTTGCTGATGGACTATGCTGTCTTTACATTACCTGTTATAGCTTCTCTGCTCTTATGAAGGCACTTTAGGTGTAGAAAGGTGGCTGAAAAATCTTTTAAATGTGTTCAAAATTTTGTTATGCCTCCCATAATCTGTACTGGGCAACATAATAACCTCCTTGCAAAGTAACTCTATAGCAGGGCACTACTACCAGGAAATTCTACATGTTTATAAAATATTTTCTTTTTTAAATCTAAATGTTATTAATTTTACTACCTTCACAGGGATTTACTGTGATCTATGTCTGACCTTTCATTGGTACTATAAATGAGGTATTAATCATCCTAATGATATACATCTTCTCCAGTTAATGCACATATGAACAGCTGTGCCAAGTAACTCCTAATGGCTATTGAACTGTCTGACTTTATCCAACCTAATGCGTGTCTAAGGAAATTGGAATGGAGGCAATGTTTGCAACCACTTCAGCATATTACTTGGAGCAGTAACTTCACCTTAAAACATTACAGTTTGGAAATGTCTGAAGAGAACATGAGATTGCCAAGATTAGGGTGCTTCATCTAATTTTTTTTCTATTGAAATTTTAACTTCTTCACTAGAGGGCTTTATGATACCTGAAGAGATGCATGCCAGTGTTCCAAAGGAATTGGCTTGATGTAGTTGTAAAGAAACTCTCCATCTGTGAGAGACTGGAGAAAATTATTGCTGTCTCAAAACAGCCAAAGCGTGTGTGTGGGTGGCAGAGCATGTTCTGTGAAAAGTGGGATGTGCACTGCTCCACACCCCACCCACCTGGAACCTCTATTCTAGCCCAGAGTGTTTGTCAGTCTCTGCCACACCTGAAACTCCACCTGGGTGAGAGTGCCCCAGGAGCTAGAATCATGATGGAATTCAAGAAGTGATTATTATCATAAAGTTTGTTGTTTTACTTCCTAAAAACATCATGTTTCTCCTGTGAGCCTGCCTTATGGTATAAAAAAACCTAAGCCCCTTTATGAAGCTCGTCAAGTGAGTCTGGGGCTTTACACAATGACATCTGAAAAGTCATGGCAATAGGTAAAGTTCCAAGTGACTGAAAAAAGGGAAAACTTGCACTAATTTTTAAAAAACTTGGAAAGGAGGACCCTGGGAACTGCTGACCTGTCTGCCTTACCTCTGTACCTGGGAAGGTCATGGAACAGATCCTCCTAGGAGGTGTGTTAAGGCACATGGAGGACAGGGAGGTGATTTGAGACAGCCAGCACAGCTTCCCCAAGGGCAAGTCCTGCTTTACCAGTGCAGCGACCTTCTAAGAAACAGGGGGACAGATATATTAGTAAAGCTTGTAGTGATAGCATAGGGGGTAATGTATTTAAAGTGAAATTCACACTAGATGTAAGGAAGAAGATTTTACAATGAGGGTGGTGAAATACTGCAAAAGGTCGTCCAGAGAAGTGGCAGATGTCTCTTCCGTGGAAACATTCAAGGTCAAGTTGGATGTGACTCTGAGCAAGCTGATGTAGTTGAAGATGACCCTGCTCATTGCAGAGGGGTTGCATGAGATGAGTTTTAAGGTCACTTCCAATTCAAATTATTCTATGAGTTTTTAATGTTATGATTTTATGGTTGCTTTCATAACAACTCACGTACTCCAGCCGTGGGTTGCAATTTGACCACAGACACACTGGTTTTCTGAATATCTCTCTCATGGCTTGTCTTAGAGATATTCTGCCCTACCAACCAACTTTTGGCCAGATCTTATCTTCATCATGTTTTTTATACCTTTTATATACCTTTTACTCTGTAGATATTAAATTTCTTACTGATTTAATGGGTTTATCAGCATAATTAATGCCTTTGTGCATTTTTTTATATCAATCACAGGCTTAAAAATGAGGCAGTTGATTGGGCAAACCAAATAGATTTTTACACGACTGGCTCACACCATCAGTTATTATAGGCTGAAGAGATAAGCGTAGACTTCCTCCTTCTGACAGAGTTTATTACAATCAGTTTTATGACAACTTCATCCAAAGGGTCAATTTGGTTACAGAGTACTCCTGTAGAATTTTTTAATTAAAAAAAAGGTTAAATTATCTTTTAAACCAGACGTATTATATAAAAAAGAACAATCCCACTCTTTATATAAAGTTAATGCATGACAGAAATATAAATTCTCTTGTCTTCAGAAAAAGCTATTAATCAGAATCACAGAATCAATCACAGCATAGTGGAGGCTGGAAAGAAATCATCTAATTCCACCCACTGCTCAAGCAGGGACAGCTAGAAAAGGTTGCCCAGAATCATATGCAGTGAGATTTTTAATATCTGCAGAGATGTAGACTACACAGCCTCTCTGAGCAATCTATTTCAGTGTTTGATGACACTCAAATAGGCTAATAATACTAAGATGACTGCATTTAGGTAGGCAGTTGGAAGGATCTTAATGATCGTCTAATTCCAACACCCTTGCTGTGGGCAGTGTTTCTAAAAGAAAATCATCCCAACATTAAAATCAAACCAGTTGATTCAAAAATTCAAATATTGTGGTTTTGGTAAGATACTAAGTGAATAGCATTCTTAGGATCACAGTACAAAAATATTAATAAAGCATTTTGTGTTTGTAAAATATAGAGGAGAAAAGGCAAGCTTCTATTTACACAGCCCAGGTTTTTAATTTAGAGGATTTATTGAGCATGGACTTTGTATCAATTTAGGATGCAATGAGATCATGTACTAAATAAATTTAACTTAGTGCTGAATATACACTTATATATCACATTTCTTGCTAACTATTGGAAGCTATTAGCCCAAAGATAAATGTGTAATGAGCCCATTCAATTTCAGACAGTATGAATTTGTAGGCCTGGACTTGTTTTTTTTTTCTAGCATAAATAGTTGTTCCTTACCCTCTAAAACTCTGATGTTGAGACGCTTACAGAAAAAACTCACATATGGTAAATACAAAAATAATAATGGTGAGTTTATTTGTTTGCATGAGAAATGGGAGATAAAATCAGTGTCTTTACTGAATTAACATCTTGAGTTCTACAAAATCAAATAGTTCATTAGCCAGCAAAGGGAGACATCAGTGCTTAATACAGATCAATGCATGTGTTCTGATTTACAATTGGACTTAGAGTCAAAAGACACAAGCTAATATATTTGGATTTATCTTAATAAAAAAATCAGGTAAAACAAATGTAATAAAGAAAAGCTGAGATTTCTAAAGAACTAGGTATAGACAAGACTTCTGATCATACAAACTGCTGATTAATAACATTATTGTTTGGATTTTCAAGATATTGGTTTCCTGGATATGTTCTATCAAACAAACCCCTTTCTCCAATAATTTGATTTAGAATCATAGGATCATAGAATCATTTGGGTTGGAAGGAATCTTTAAAGCCTGTCTAGTCCACCCAGCCTGCAAAGGGCGGGGTCATCTTCATCTAGATCAGGTAGCTCAGAGCCTTGTACAATCTGTTTCCAGGGACGGGGAATCTGCCACCTCTCTGGGCAACCTGTGCCAGTGTTTTAGCATCCTCATCATAAAAAATTTCTTCCTTATATTAATTGGAGTCAGCACCCTTTTAGTTTCAAACCACTGCCCTTTGTGCTATCATTATTAAAAGGTCTGTCCCCATCTTTCTTATACAACCCTCCTCAGTATTGAAGGGCTCCTATAAGATCTCCCCAGAGCCTTCTCTTCTCCAGGCTGAACAATCCCCACTCTCTCAGGGTTTCTTCACTGGAGAGATGCATCAGCTCCCTGACCTGTTTTGTGTCCCTCCTCAGGACACACTCCAACAGATCTAGGTCTTTCTTTTATTGAGTTCATAAACAATATAAAGACTTAGATTTGGAGTTTATTTGGCTCAGAATATTTTTTCCAGTAAAAGCTGCAGGGTTGTAATTCAAAGCTCAGACAAGATTGACACAGCAGTCTATTGATAAAATTACAAAATTAGAGCTCTAAGTAAGGACAATTAAAGAAAATTGTACATGGGCATTCATAAACAGGAAAATAAAGTTTCACTGTCGCTCTGGTCTTCTCTCGACACCTTCCCGGATAGTGTGCTTCCTCAAACCAGTGCGACCCCAGTGTCCTGGACCGCCCAAGGGTAGGGGGTGGTGACACCAGGAGGGCTCGAGTACGGCCCCACTGGTGGGAAGTTGGTCGCAGCGTAGGGGGTATGGAGAGTAAT